>WOGR01003190.1:0-16218 GCA_015342045.1 Leptinotarsa lineolata
AACCTACCTGCATATTTCAAGATTCTAGGTTCAGTAGCTTCGGCTGTACGTTAATATAAGAGTGTCAGTCAATCAATAGGTACCCACTTTTTTACTTGAAAAATACAGTAACTAAAAAAAATATGCCAACTGCACTAAGTAATGAATAGCTTCTAGAATCAAATTATAAAGAAAACTCGCAAAACTATCACATCCGTTAACAACGTCTGCCCTCACGCCTCTGCCCGCATGACAAAGTTTATTTATATTGAATACTTAAAAAACAATTGTTTCAATTTTCATAAGAATTTGACATTTCATAAAATGTGTAAAAAAGTATCCAATTTAATTGTATTTATGGCTCAGTATTTCACTCATAGTGGCTACCACATGAGAGGTAGATATATGCCATCGCGGACTTTTATTTAGAACTATTTAAGATAAACAATCTTACAGTACATTATCTCCATGTAAATCCAACAGTATAGGCAGCGCACGCCAAGATAGCTCTCAGGGAAGTTTCATCTAAATGCGTTCAGTCGTTTAGGCGTAAAAGAGCTACAAACATACATACATTTATACATCCTCACAAACTTTCACATTGATAATTTTAATATAGATGTTGAATTAAGAATTTTGCATGAGAAATATTTTATTTCGATCAATAGGTGGTAATTTTGAACAATTACATGAATGATTCTCGAGATAAAAAGTGTATAGGATATGTCTGAGTGTTTCAAATCGTAAAAAGCTTAAATAATTGAAGTTGAGATTAGATAAGAAGTAGATTTGTAATATCAGTGACTTGCTCTTTATACACAGATATCACACATACAGAATTTTGGATTTGATAATTTGAATTTCGATTTCTGAGTCATGAAGTATTGTCATTGCTGATTGCAATGGTATTTCATTTGAAGGGTATTTATGAATTGTTCGGAATCAGTGAAAAATATTGTTTTTTTTTGTCTCCCTTTAGTTTTCACGATCACTTGCTGAGGACTTTCATTAGCAGATTACACCCTGGTATATATACAAGTGTATATGAAACAATGCCAATGTGTTGAACTAAACATTAATGCAGCGTGCGTTTCAGATTCATTTGGAATGCAATTGTTGCAGCTATCTTTTTTCAATTTCATTTCGTACGTATTCATTTCTTTTATATTGGTGAGTGAGCCACCCCCACTATGAATCTATGCAACGTTCCAAAGAAGCACACATCGCTAGTGAAGGTGTTACCCACCAGAGCCACCTGATGTCACAGGTAACCCCACCATTCCCAACTCGATGCGCTAACAGAAGGCAATACGGGCAGGTAGTGATCGTGGGAACCTCACGGAATGCAGACGTGGCACTCTCTCCCTCGAGAGTTAGCCAACAGAAAGGACGGCTCATTAGTTGGTGGATCTTCGTGGTATGCAGACGTGTGAGTACTTTTTACAAATTCGGTAAAAAGTACACATGAAAGACAATGTTCCCCTGCCTTTACCGTGTATGCAATCTACAACCTAAGCTCAAGTTCCAGGTTCAACGTCAAACCTTGGAAGTCAAAAACTCTAGGTCACGTACCTGAGACAAGCTCGAATCTCAGAGACAAGCCCCCATGTTCAAAGTCATATATCCTTGCATATAGCTCAAGGTCGTGTGACGTCAGTTTCATTGATTACGTCATAGTGGTGGGGGAGGCCGAGAACCGGCGGTAATCTCCTACTGCAATACAAACAATATCTAACCTACATCCTAACCTAGCTAAAGCTAGTTTCAGCTTGTGTAACTAATAATAATGGTGTCAAAAATTAGCATATTTATAAATTACCTGATTTTTTCAATCGATCATATATCTGATTAAGTTTTGTACCTACCGACTAGAATGTCTTGAATTGAATTTATAGTGTGATGTAAAAGTAGTGTAATTATTATCATATTATCTCTCTCTCTCTTTTAGGGAAAGGTGGCAAGGTCCGATTTGCCAGGACGTCCCCTCGAGCTCTTCATGTGCTCCATTCTGAAGAGGCAGGGGTACGGAGAGGGCTTCCGTTGGCTGGCCCAGTACATCGACTGAAGTTTTTTTGTGCGAGTGGATTCGTTGAGGTGTACCTACACGGGACTCTTTCATGAACAAGGTTTTTCTAATTCAATTCATATGTGACCTTTTTTTCTTTGGTATATTTGGTTTTTTATCGTGTAGTATGTAAAAAAAAATAGTTTTAATAGTTGAATTATACAATTTTTTGCTGCGTCGTCGGTGAGGACCAAACGTTTTGTGCGATTGCCTTTGCAGTTTTCGAAGACTCTGATTGTGGTCGCCTACTGAGTGTTGCGAAATATTTGAGTTTTTTATGAAGATGTTTTGCATGTTTTCGGGGCTGCGTTTGTGTCTCGTTATGAAACGTTTGGCCCCGCTATCCAATGCAGTTTCCGATTTGAATTCGATTGTATTCCACTTTTGATGAATATTTTAGTGTAATTTGAAAATATGACTAACTTGTTTGAATTATTTATCTATTTATTGTGGTGAAAATTGATTTTCCACTTCTAAATTGAAATATGTACTTCTGTAGTTCCTTATTTGTAGACCTATTTTTTCCCTTGATTATTTTCTTGGAGCTCGAAGAGTACTGTAGTTTGTTTTGATGAAAAAAAATTTCATGATTTTTGCTTAGTTCAAGTACCAATTCGACATTATATCAACACAGAACTCTTCAGAGACATTATTTTTCCATTTTGTATGGACTGTATCACATTTATGATACGATCTTCCAGAAAACCTTTGTAAGTTTTAGGATTGTTCAAAAATTGATACCAGGGAAAGTTCAACTTGGAAATATACTTATTAGATTGCGCCCGGTTATGAAATCACGATACATTTTCAGAAACTCACGAGATTTTTTAATTTGTAGGTGATGTTGGTCATTGTTTTTTAAAATTTTCTTTGTTGAATAAAACTGCTTTGTACGACTGGGAAATTTTATTTCAAACACTGTTCTTACGAGATTTATCAATAACTATGGTTATCCTTAACCCATTATGACCGGAATTTATTCACTTTTGAATTTTCAGTTAAAAATCAACATGAAGGCATTATTGGGATACAGTGTATGGGAAAATAAAGCAACTGAACGTTTTAATATTTCGACATTCGAAAATGAGGTATACAATGCCATCTAGTGAAAAATCTCATAAATAGGGCAACTATTGCAATCAGGAGAAACCTTTAACTGCGTTACCTATAAGTAACGCTAGGTCATAATGGGTTTTAAGGCGCTTTAAGAGCGGTGCCTGTGCGAAAGTAGCGATTTACGTTAGATTTGAATCGCTGGGGATTGAATCCATTTGGAAAAACGTTCTCAGGAAGTTTATTCTACATGTTAACGCAGTTCTCCAAATGAAAGAGTTCTTGAACAGTGAGGTTCGAGGTGTAGTGAGTTGAATCTCAAAACGATGAGCAGCCACAGTCCGTCGCGTATTTCTGATATGCACCCCTCCTGGCGGAATCAAATGTGCCAAGTCACTTGAACACTTCCCGTGAAAGTATCAAGAAAGAGATATAAATCTCCAACTTTTCTTCGATGTTCCTCCCTATAAAGGTTGCAAGTGATGTCTTGGCGGATGGCTCTTTTCTGGATGAAATCCAGCAACTTCAGGGTATGGTCAGGGGCGGAGCTGCATACATGTGAACAATTCTCCAAAGACGGTCTGATCTAAGCTTTATAAAGCATCAAATGTTGCTGTGTGTATGGTTTTCTGGTTCGAAACAGTGTTCCAAGCTTTTGGGAAGCAGTCCTGTGAAGAAAAAGACCGTTATGATCTTATAGTCTATACGAAGTCAATCCAAACATACCACGCCGCCCATGCCATACAAAGAAACCGACGTTCGATAACTATCTAGTTTATATGCCAATCGAATTGATTTTTTTTTGTTTACCCCCCTCCCCTTGGCATCAAACCTAGTTACTATGTTTTATATTGATATTTCAGATTCAACTATGAATGTTATGTTGTAAATTTTTTCATTGAGTGTACCTAAAAGGACTGTCATATTGGTTGGAACCGAATTGACTTCGTATATATTATACATCTTAATTTTTATTCATTAATAGTGAAAAATTTATCTCAAGTGCGCTCCCCTTCAAAAAATTCCTAGATCCGCCCCTGGCTGCCTGTCTTGGTTTTTCCTGAAACTTGAATGAAACCTTGTCTTGAAAATACCGGATTTTTTCATGGATGTCTGTTCTAGGATGTCCGAGAAAGGCGATGATGTATATACGAGGTAGGTCAGAGAGATATTGTTCTGTGACATTTAAGTGGGAGTTTTGGAACAATTGTAAGTTTTAATGAATATGATCACTCTGAGTGACTGATAGCACTGATGATGTAGCTGTTTCGGCGCTGCCGAAACTCAATATAAATAATATTGTAGTGGCAGCACCCTGTAGAAAAATTTTACTTCGCGGATGTTTGTAGACTGGTGCCAAATTTGAACTTGAACCTTGAGAAATCTCTCAGTACATAAGAAATAAACAGAAACTTGAGTAGGTAAAATAAACGAATAAACTACTATATAAAAATCAACAAAAAAGCAGGCCTTTCAGGTCATATACCAAAGGTATGAGTTTTCTTATCAAAATTTCATGTTCTTCTTAGGATCACCCCCCATATTCAGGCGATTAAAATCTGTAGACATTTTTTACTTCAACATGGAGGTTTTCATTAACTTTCATCAACTTCCTAAAACACACCAAAACAGAACTCCGAAAAAAAATCGGTTCTCCAAACATTCTCTTCTGTAGTTAAGGGTAAATTGCGTGGACATGACAACCTTGAAATAACCTAACTGTAACCTAGCAACCATCAATCATCACAAACTACAACAAAATGAAACCAAATGGAAATTCAAAATTTTGAAGTTGGTTCTGGTCATTTCTTCTCTGTCCAAATTCAAAATGAGTGCATTGGAAATGTAGAATGACCAAAAATCAGAGCTGTTCGGAAAGCAATTCTCCGAGTGAGTTGTCAAATCTTGGTGCTAAAAGAAGTGAAAATAAACCAGAAGACGTCAAAGAAGATGATACAAATAGAATATCTTGGGCGCTACAAACAGGCCGAGCATCTTCTCAAACTACGCTTTCGACGACTGAAGGTAAGGAATTGGTAGAAACAGGTTTTTTGGACATACATTATACGGGTCATGGATGTCTGTGACCTTTTTTGGATCATCTTTTATTTTTCTGGCACTGAAAAAAAAAACAGAAATTTCAACTGTAAGTTGGTCAAAACGGCTTTCATTTACAATTTTTCAAGTAGGTGGGTCAAGTTCGTCGAGTTCTTTAGGCTGGAGTGACGAGTATGAAGGGTCCACTACCAAAAAAGTATTTGAGGAATTGAAGAGAATGGATAGAGTATTGAAAGGAGAAGAAACTATACCACCACATTATGATGTAGACGAGTATGAGCAGTGGATGAACAAATTTCCCAATGTAAGGTCAGTAAAATCATTTAACGGCTGATCAGAAAATGTATTCTTTGGTTTTTGCGGTCCGGGTTCAACCGAGTTTGGTGTATTCAGTTGTTTGACTTTACGGATTTGAAGCGATTTTCAGGAAGGTATGGCTACACTGTAATCTCAATTAGTTCTTCTTCCAAGGTAGTGTCACGCTTTAAGGGTTTCGTGACTCGACGCCGAGGTCTCAATCTGTCTACTTCCCGGGTATCGTCGCTGGTCCCTGCAAGGGTCTCAGTTTATCTACTCCCAAGCGTCGACTGTGAGTCCACAGAGTAGTGATGGTGGAATCGAATATAGAAAATTGAATAATACATTGTATTCGATTTATTGGAATCGATTCGATTTTTAATTTTCAGTTCCGTGCTTGGCTTAGTGTTATCCACAGAACTATAATTCTAAGTTATAGTTCTGTGGTGTAATCCCTATCTGTGCTACGGTTGGCGTAAAGAGTGAAAATGAGAAATGACAGACATTTTGACATGATCGTGTTTTTTAGTTTTGTCGTTTTTTTGTAGTTATCAAGGCCACATAGTAAGCAATACTATTCTGTGTCGAGGCTTCGGCCCACAGAACTATAACTTTGGCCCAACCAAACTCGAATCAAAAAGACTTTTCATTTGAAAAATTTGAAGAAGAGAGTTCCAATTGAAAAATAGAAGGTTAATTTACAATTCTCATATGATTATTATATAACCAAGAATTAGCCTCTGTTTTAGTGTTATATTTATCTACACTTCAGCCTAGTGGAAAATCTAGGAATACATTGTAATAAATGAAGTTTTCAATAGTTACAAACTCCATCCACCAAGTAATTTCTGTGCAATTCCTAAGAATTTATTACTTGTCAATGAAACAGAAAGATGGTAAAATGTCGCAAATATTCTTGTGTTCTGCATAAAGGAACACAACCATCGAAATAAGATAGGTTATGTCAGTGAACTCAGCCACAATCCTAACGACACTTTTGCTTCTTCTTAAATTTCAAGTAAAACTCGATTTTTCATTCGATTCTTAAAGTTATTCGATACCTCTTCTTTCGGTTATTAAAATATTGAAAATACTCGATTCCCCCATCACTACCCTGGACAAGTGGAGAGGGTGATCTCCACGAATTAGGTAATCTTTGTGAATCATCTCGTTTGTACACCTCATGATATGGCTGCCCCTCCATTCGTCCAGGGACATAAATACCAGACCAGAGCCTGTGGGCACACAGTCGACGTTTGGGAGTATGCAGATACAGATCTTGGCGTCAAGTTACAAAACCTGACAGCGTGTTATTGATCTGCTTTGCGATATTGAGCTTCATTTACTAGGTGAATTTTTTTATAAACGTCTTATGGGTATACACATGCGTACACATATGTATACACATATACACATACATATATACATTTGCTATAATGGTTGATATGACGTGATCTTTTCCATTATTTCCAAATTGTGAGCTTTAATAAAGTCTATCTATCTATATTTGTCTATGAAACCTGTACATCATGTTTTTCACCTGACTGTAAGCATATTTGTTAATTTCAAGTTGTTCAATTATTTCCTCATTATTAGTAAGGTTCCCCGATTGTTGTAGACGCTGTCCTGTAAGTGAGTTTTGTACCTGCTTGGGCAATGAAGGATTGTTTTTATCAAGTCAGTATTGTAAGAATGAATGAATGAAACGAAGCACTAGGCCACTAAATATACTAGTGAAGGATGATGGTCATATTTACTTATAGTCAGACTTGTTCGTGGTTCATGTCGTTGATACTAAAAATAATAGTGAAAACTTTTTTCCACCTGTACATGTTTATTCTATTTCCAGCATATTCGATTCTAACAAAACACCGGTGAATTCCACACAAAACATCACTGAGAAGCTGGGAAATGAAATCAACTCTAACATTTGTTCTGCATTTGGCTCTTACGTCATCTCAAGTCGAGACTGTAATATAAATTCCTCGGATAAAAACAATCCCAGGAAGAAACTTACACCCATGAGAGCTTCTGAAATCTCTCCCAGTAGATTGCTCAATCAAAGGGGAGCCAATATTACCAGGAAAAAATCCTCAGACGAGAGCAGACACAGGAACAGAAATATATTTACAGTATTCAATAAAACGAACAATTGGGACTCTGATAAATATCTGAAGATATCATCGATCAGCAGTATTCTCAACGAAAGAAAACACTCGTCAAAGTCATTGCTGAACCGGCAAGTATCTAAAGAGTATCAAGATCCCTCGTTGGAGTTTGGTTCGTTGCCGTTTATAGAAGTAGGAGAACCGCCATCTGTGAAATCATCTCTACACTACAATAAACAATCGGAAACTAGTCGGAAATATACCACGGGCGATTTAGTTTTACCTCCTATAAATGTCGGTGATCATTTCAGGTCGATTTCTGCCACTCCGAGACAAGCTATCAAGACTTTTTCGGCTCTATCAGTGAATTCCAATATTTTGCTGGAAAGGAAAAAAGTGAAGAGAAAATCCTTGAATGTATTTTTGGAAACGCCCGTGAGCAGCGAGGTGAAAAGAAATAATTTCTTTCGTTGAAAGGTATAATATATTATGGTTGATTTGTATTTGGTTTTTTATTTAACCTTTGATTGGGTCGTTTCAAAAGTTTTGTCGAAAAACCCATCGAAACCAAAGTTAATTTTACATAGCGGGAATTCGACAGTCCACTGTCTTCTTGGGGGGGTGGACCGGAGAGCGTCCTTCATGTTGTTAATGAGATTCTTTCTGATGCCTTCAGCCATTACGCTTATGCGTCAATTATCATGAAGTTGATATTAAGGTCGATCAAATGAGCGGATCAATATTTTAATAGACAGTAAGAGCGCACTTTGACAAACCCGAAGGTGACATCGAGACTGGTCTGGGAATGCCGTGAAGAACTAAAGGAACTTGCAAACAGGAATGAATTAACTTTGTACTGGGTGCCAGGGCACTCAGGAATCACAGGTAATGATAATGCTGATGAATGTGCATATGGGTCCTGAACCATCTCTGATAGTACCAAAATCACAGGTACGAAACCAGATTAGGACTGGGCAAAAGTACCTGACAATAAACCCAGAAAAATCTTCATTGGGAACCGTCCAAGAAAACAACCAAAGAACTACTTCAATACAGGATCGGCTCAGAACAATGACAGGGCTACTAACCGGACACTGTCCGTTTAGAGGACACCTGAACAAGATGAGGCTGTACAACGGAGATTCAGCTGCAGATTATGCAACGAAGGGATAGAGACAGCATTACACATCTCATGCGAATGTGAGGCACTGTATCACAGGGGGTGAGTAATATATGGACATATAAAATTATGTCCAGAAGAATATGACAAACATGAATGGGTGTCATGAAAAGATGGGAGAATAAACGCAATAAGCTGCAAAAGGCTGCAGTGTTTTTTGGAGACTTGGAAGAAATGGACAAGTCAGACAGCTCCTAAGTAACTAATAAAAAAGGTGATCAAAGAACTCACTCGCTCTCGGTCAGTTTGCCTATACAAATATTATTCATTCTGTTAACTTGGTAGAATGAAATACATTTCAATCAATGAATTGTTTATTTATCACTCTTCAATGGGAAAATAGCGTGTGATGTGGTTACAAAAAATCGTATGATGTGAGATTTTAACTTATCCGGAATGATGAATTTTTCGAGAAAATCTAAATACATCCCAGTACAAACATATAATCTATTTACACCGAACTAACATATCGAACATTCAGAGATCACCTGACATGCCATCTAGTCAAGAAAAAGTCATCACAGCTGTGCAGTTATTAGAATGGATATCAAAGCGATAATTCTTTTATGTAAGAGACTATTTGCTTTCTGTATCATCAAGAAGAATATTGTTCGAAACGATAAAAAAGTCCTGAAATAAATGTTTATTTTCAAACATTTAACAAAAGTTCAATCATTCGAAATACAAATGATCACCTTATTCTTGACCAGATGGATGAGTGATTTGTCTCTTGGCCGAACTGAATCTACACCAGGCAGATTTTCAAATGAACTGCCTTCAGTCAACGAATGGAGTTTGAAATGAATAAAGCTTAGTCTTATTCTAAAAATATGAACAAGACACATGTGAGATTGTAGTGTTCCATAATGTGAAATTCAAATTCTCATCGGCCAGAGATGGGTTTGACATTCTCAAGCTACCGGTGCATTTAAAACTGTCATGTTAAGTTGAACTAAGTTGAAGTTACTGCATAATATTATATTTAATCAAGTCATCCGTTCCTCCAGTTCAAAATTTGAATGAGATATGAAAGTAACGATAAACAAAATTCAAATAGGTGATGAAATAAGAAAATTATGAGTAGAAAATAGAAAAAAAAGAAATGAGGATTGTGCACATCTGGACACATATTAGAATGAATAAGGTTACATTAGAAATCGGCTTTGACTAGCCTACAGTGCTTGTCACATCATCGCTTAATACGTTTTGCCCTAGTATCGCTGGTCTCAAACATCCCTTCTTTGCAAGATTTCATTTCATTCATATGTAAATAACTAAAGAACCACGAGAACTGATCTAATACCCCCTCAGCGCCCTCTCGCGGCAAGAGTATTCGTGATTGCCTTCATTGAACATAGAAATAATTAATTAAACAAATCCAGCATTTACTATTTACTTTGAGCTCATATCATTCATAGAGAGCTGGAGGAACAGCAACATAACCAAACAAACTCAAAATATTCCAGTGATTTGTGTTTGCTTATAGTTATTCTAGTGACATTTGTATCAATTCATTCAGCTATATTTACTTTCCGAAATGCCAAAGATGTTTTCGATTCAAATAACTGTGCTGTACTGATTATATTAGACACATAATAGTTGGAAACTTTTCATTTTTATTTAACTTTTCGAGTGATGGAAATTTTTAGGAACTATAACTAAATATATACATATCACAATTTGGAATTGAAATGTTTTGAAGCCTCAGATCTGTGGAAACTGTTGAAACAGTCATCTAGATTTGACTCAACAATTTATAGTAGTTGTTTATTGGTGAAATACATATGCATAGGCTGTGATGGAAGGTTGCACCAGTTTCCAAAAATGTTTCGACCTTCATTTAAATTTAACAAATATGTACAATTTTATTTCAAGAACAACAAATGCCCAATCAAGGTTGTTATCTACGAACTTTTTGTGGGTCTATCCACACAGTAGTCATTTTTGATTACTTTCTTCTTGTACTTTCTGTAAAATTTATTTTTCAAAAAATTGTATCTCTTCAATCAATATGGCGGGGTTTCACACAATAAACCCCATTTTTCAATTTACTCAGCAGCATAGCTTGCGGGTTCTTAACTTAACCGACGAGTCCAATAACCATTGATCTGAAGGAATAATTTATTTATTCCTTCATTGAAACCGTTAGTGCAATTCTATTGGTTGAAGCAATATGTCGGACACTTTCTGTCGAATCAAAGAACTGGCCCCCTTACAGAAGAGGCACTCTTCTGGCGGCACTTTGATGTTGAGTAGTTACGTTTCTGTGTCCTATGTTCTGTGTTTTTGAAGGTGTTCAATGTCATTTTATAGGCTCATGTAGGTTTTTTCTTCATTTATATCCAGTGTATTGTAGTATTCCGCCTTTTATTCAGGTTTCACAGTTATTATTAACCTGTAAATTGCATCCGAGAAATCATGATGTCATCTCGACAGGTTGTTAGGATTATTTCACCATTTCTTCTCTCACTAATAATTCGTCTAAATTTTTACGTTGACAATAATCATCCCAAGATTATAGATTATCAGTTTTATTTGGTACTGTATTCATGATTTTCATTTAGTGCATGGAAAATGATATTTTTCCTCATACATCAAGTAAGAGCATTTAAATATGTATTTTTGAAATAGTTTTCTCAATTATAATCTCTTGCAGTTGATTATATACGTAGGTCATTTGATAAACTTTATTTACGGCATATATCACTTCCGATAATTTTTTTCACTGGACTGGTTACTTGAAGAGTTGATACGATCCAAGTTCTCTTTCTCCGATGCAAGACACGAACGACATTGTTTTGTTTTGTACTGAGGATGGTGAAGCGGTAATATATTTTAAAAACAGCGGTGGGCCAAGAATACGACCTTGGATCACACCTGATTTAATCGACCATACAATACTGAATCCATGCCCACATGCCCACTTGTGATTTATTCATCTTGAAAAATCGGGGTATTTTATTGGGAATTAGGTTTTTATTACTTTAAGTTTTCATTTAACATTAACAATATTTTGCTTCTATGGATTTATTTCTGAGACATATGTGACTCTGAAGTGTTATTCACCATTTAAGTTTGTAATCACATTAACCAAAATAAGAAAGTAATCATTCACTTGATCAGGCATCTTTATAATAAAAAATAATTCCAATGAGTAATATAAATAAACATTGAAATGACATGAAGTTTCCCAAATACCCACCTCTGATATCTTTCTACAGCATCTAGTTCATATATAAAAAGCTCTTTTTTTACTTATTTACAAAAAGCACATCCTTTATCAACAATCGCCCATTAAAAAATTGATTTTTACATAAGGATTATTTTACAAAATGTATGTCGAAACTGTCTTTTTCATCGATGTTTAAAATATCAACGTTTTTTAGTGTATATTCTCGCCATGAAGATAAAGCACTGGGAAGTTTTTCAATTCAATCAGAAGTGTAGCGCTTTCACAGATTTTATAGTAAACACCCACAATTTAATTTATAACACTGAGGATATAAGATGTGACTCTCTGAATAGTTCCAGCAGTATTTGCTGGTTCAACGACAGATTGGTAGCTCTTAAAGTGATTCAATAGGAGTACTGAGTTTATTTCAAGGTTATTATCCCGAGTGCGCCAAATTCAGTCGTTTACAATGAGTGTAAATATTTAATTTTCGAAATGTTGCCAAACCAGAGTTCAGAATTTGTAAAAGTTTGACAAAATTCTGAGACCGTAGGTCTAGGAATAAAATCAATCAATTCGTCAGTATTGACAGCTTTAGTCATCTGCGGAGTACGATAGAAATTCCCCAACTAAAATTAAGTTGGTTGTAAGAAGAAGAAGAAGTAAGGTTAGTAACAGTAAAAAGTGGTGAAAAAGGTACTGTATGATTGTGAATATAAAAGGTTTTATAGAAAATAAATCTGTAGAAATGATTGAAAGTATATTTTGGTGCATTTAATCGCTGTAAAAACTGTCTGGCTTTCAACTTCACCATTTTGCTGCATTAAGAAAAATAATCAAAGGGAAATACAATTTTTTCACAGTTTCCACAACAGAAACACTAAATCATAAAACTAAACAATTATTGGTTCATTTTAAACACGACTCATTTCATCCCCATTGACCGCAAATACTGCCGACTCGATTCAATCACTCTACAACTACATAACAATATTTTGAGATAAATCAATTCTCTTCGAAAAAAACAACAAAGTCAATATAGACACGCAATATGTACAAGAAAACAACTTCTGTATTCATACAATCAATCGCACAATATAACTAAACATATCAAAAAATTGGAACAAGGGTATGGAATGGTGGGTATAACTTCTCTGGACTCTTCCTTATATAATTTTTATATATAAGAGTAGGGTCCATCTGTGAGAGCGCTACATAACAATAGTCAAGAGTTCTCGTCCTTGTTGGTTCCTCCACCTCCTGTACCACTGCCTTGGCCCGTTGCTGTTTTCCCCCTCACTTGCTTGTACTCTAGACCAGGGTCAAACTGCATCAGAACGAATACCTGAAAAATACCAAGAATTTCGGCTGTGAACTAATATATACAATGTTTTTGAAGACCCAGTATCAATCCAGATTTTATTTTATGACGTTATGATCGCTTATGAAATAGCAATTTGAGGCGGGTATGATAGGTTTCTTGTTATGGTAAACTCTCCAATGAAACGTATCGATCGCTATCGCTTGCAATACGAAGCACCTTGTTCTGCATTCTCTGGAGCTTGCTAACGAGGTGTCCTTGAGGCTTCAGACCACAGGACAATGCTACAGCATAGCTGGTCTGATGATTTGTTTATATATCAGGAGCTTGTTGTCAACACTAAGTTTGGAATTTCGTGCAATGAGAAGGTAGCTGCGTTTAATTGCCGCTCCCACTCTCTGAATTGCCAAACTTGAGTACTCCCAAAAATCCAAGCGCTTATCCAGGATAACTCCCAGGTATTTCGATATTCTTTGTTCGTCTTGAATCGGTAATTTTCTGATCTTCACGTCAGTGAAATTGACAAGTTCGGTCTTTGACGGATTTAGCTTTATCTTATTCCTCTCCATATATGGAGAGGAATAAGATAAAGCTGGCGTGTTACCACCTCACTCGAGTATGAGAGATTGGAAAGTCGCACGTAAAGAAAGAATATAGATGTGGGGATGGACAGCACCCCCGTGGAACACCAGCTTTCATTGAGAAATACGTTGATATAGCCTGGTGAATTCTAGCCCCAAATGTCTGGCTGACCAGACAAGAATCTAAGATAAAGGCATGTGTGCCCTCCACATTTTCGCGGAAAACTCCTCTGTCCAAACGGTGTCAAAGGCTCTATCTATGTCCAACAGAACCATGACTGTATTCTTCTTCTGGTGGAAGGCCTCCTTTAACCCGTGAACCCGTCGGACCAGTTGCGAGATTCTGTACAACCTCGCCTGAATCTAAACTGCTCCTTCGGGATGAGTTTCAGCCTATTCTTCAGACGAAGAAGTCTGTCTAGTAAGGTTTTGTCTATGATCTTAGCGCGACTGCGCTAAGCAGTGAGATCTGCCGGTAGCTCTCCTTTTGGTTTCTTGGTTTTCCCAATTTATGAGAATGTTGGGTAATGTTGCAAACGTTGTAGAGCTACCATAAATTTTCATCAATCGTTAGACAGATCCTTCATACTGGAAAGGATACACCAGAGCTGAAAACTACATACTAATAACCTGAAAGAAAATGTAATTGATATCATCGAATGACTTATTCGGACAGTGTTTCTGAAAAATTGAAGGATGCAGTTTCATGATGATCTCAGGTACGAAGAAACACTTCAAAATACGGAATGTGTAACGAATCCTCACCTGGTCTGTAGGCAGCAGCTGAAAGTCATCCGGCGGATTTGTTATCACGTATCTTTTGCTGCTGGCATCGCACGATGAACTCGTGTCCCTGAATCTATAAAGTCCAATGCACAGCATACCGAACTGCTTTAAAGCAGCAACGAAGAGATCGCCATACTTTCCTGTTTCTCCAAACTGTGCCAAGGGTCCGTCGTACAGAGAAATTTGACCTACTCGACACCTGTCTCTGTTGGATAAACTGTCTGCCGTACTATAAAGAGAAAACACCGGATAATACTCGATATAGTCGACTGTGATATATCACTAGGGAAGTACTGATAACAATCGTACCTGTAGCCTCCTCGTAGTCCAGCTCCTTCTGCAAGGATCAGTTCCAATTCTGGTGTAGCACCTCCGGTGATCAGAGACCGAATTAGCGTTAAGGCATTCTGATTGAAGTAGGTCTGAAAATATTTTCATTTTGGTTTTTCGAAAAAAATTGTTCACCTAGCTTGTTGAAGTGTATAATAATGATTTTTCACAGAACCAATTCACCTTCATCTAGATTTATTCCCGTGAGAAAAATATCTGATCGAGGGTGGTGAATCTTATCTCAACCAAAGAACATTGAGTTACTTACGGTGGACATTAGCGAATCCAATACACTAACGGCAAAAGCGGTTCCACAGGCAAAAGGCTGAGTCAAATAAAGTTCCGTGTCTGGATCGTCGTCGTCGTCTTGGTCCAAAAACTGAACGTTACTGTCATTCACTAGTTCTAAAAAAATAATTCACATGTTGGTATGTGCAACGGCAGCCATACTGATTTATAAATATTGACATAGTGTTTGATACACCTTTGACTAACCTGTAATCATTGGTACATTGGCTCCATAAACGGACCCCCTGCGTTGAAGGATTATGGGGCTTCCCACAGGCGTGCCAGCCTCTTTGGCCCCGTTGGCTTGACTTAGGACGCCTATCGTATCATCGAATGTCATCGCTTTTATGTTGAGAGATGCCAGGATCGCCTCTTTGTCCGCCAAGGTGGGGTCGTCATTGCTGGGTACTTTTGCTGACAGAATACAGCACATATCACAAAGGTTGACGTTAACAGCTCGAAGATCCGCTCTGCTCAGTGGAGAACCCTGAAATTCATTTGGGATGAATGTAAAACTGAGAACTGGATCAAAAAGAAAATGTCGCTGATTTCTGTTTCGCCGCGAGGCTCTACAAAAACCATCAATGTTACCAAATGACCTATTTATTTTAGTCCACCCTCCCCAGAAGACGGTCTGGCTCATATCACGAAGTTCAAGTGTCACAATGGTTTACCAGTCGTTTGCTCTCTAGGTTTTTGCTTCCGATATCATTTCATTCGATTAGAATAATATTCAACGTCAAATGTCATTTGAAATTCATCGTGTAACAACTACCTTGCTTTCAATTTAAAACTGATTCGTGCGGCAGACTTGGTGGAAGTATAGGGTCCACCATCTAACTTTTTTTTCAACTAGTGCTTATTTCGTGAATGGTAACACTTAGCTTATGTTTGATTTGACAGATAATTAGTTTTATCCTTCCGCTGAACGAATATGGTTGTGTATACGCTTGAACAACGTTGGGAAATATTGCGACATTACTTTGAAAATCATGGTAAT
>WOGR01003191.1:0-16217 GCA_015342045.1 Leptinotarsa lineolata
GTTCACGGATCTTTTAATTACTCTAATTGCGTATGTTGACCTACTCAGCCTGGTACATATGTTATTTATATGTTCTACCCACGATAAATGTGTGTCAATATAAACCCCTAAAAATTCAACTGCAATTCTATCGGCTTGGTTTGAGTTTCTTGATTCGAAAGTTAGTACTTCTGTTTTTGTTCATTTAAAATCAATTCATTTGATGCAAACCAAGATCGTGCTTTGTCTAGGATATTATTTAGAGTATGCTGAGGAGTTTTTTGTTCGTCCACATAGTAGTTTTAATATCTGATGAATTCAAGAAATGTGGTAGATCATTAATATATATATATAAGAAAGAGAAGTGGTCATAATATGGAGCCCTGAGGAAGTCCTCTTATCAATTTCATTTTTTGACTACGAGATTCTCCGCATTATACCACTTGGAATCTCACATTCAAGTAGGATTCTATCATCTTTAGGCACACTCCTCTCATACCATACCAGTATAATTTGTCGAAGAGAATTTTATGATTCACACAATCGAACGCCAGAGTTAGATCAGTGAATACACCAATATATTTATCTTTATTGTCAAATGCATCTTTTATGTAATTTGTGAGAGAATTGATAGCATCAGAGGTTGATTTACCCGTTCTGAAGCCAAATTGATGTGGAGTCAAAGTATCATTGACTTCTAAAAATTCAACAAGTTCTAGTGGAAAATAACCCTCAGTGAGGCATGCATTGACTATGTCCGCTAAGGGATCAGTTATGTATTGGGCACAGCTTTTGATAAAGAACATATTTACACCTTTTATATAATCGGTTTTCTTATTTTTTAATTTGTTTGGAATAATTCTTATATCATCTGATGTTAAAGGTCGGAAGAACATAGATTTATTTATGTTATATGTCTTGTCTATTACATTGATTGAAAACTACTACAGACTTATGAAAATACATGAATATTCTTTTTGGAAAAAGTTTTGAGTATAGCTGGTGAAAAAAAAATGTTGTTCGGATCAATATGGCAACAACAACTACAACCGCATATTGAATTCTTTTGACAAGTGTCTTTACTTTTGAAGGGGTATATTGTTAAGAGAGAGTAGTTTTCGGAAAAAAACTTTTCAAGTGAATTGAACAGAAATATTAAATTTCAGGGACAGAAGAAATATGAGAAGGTAGTTATTCATGTCATAAAAACAGGTGAACAATCTAGTTGATTATTCAGGAATTGATTTACATCAGTATTTGTCATGAAGTGAACATTATGAATACCTGCTTTCTTCAACATCTCTTTTTTTTGAAAGAAATGATACCCAAAAAGAAAAATTGATGAATTAAAACTCCAAAGTAGCCATCAGGAATATCTGTTAAAACCTAGGGACCTTATGACATATTCAGGGTTATTCAAACGGTCACAACATACCAATACACCAATATATATTTGATGTATGACAGATATAACTTATTGAAAAACAATTATTTGTTACGATTTCTCACTGAATTAAGGAACGAAATTCCATAAATCATTACCTGCTGGAATGAAATCAAGTTTGAAAATCACTGAAATTCAGAAATTTTCTTGATTATAATGCTTCCAAATATTTTCCACGATCATTGCTACAGCGACCTCTTACAATAATAGGATACTTTGAGGTATCCATGCAGGAAATAAACATGGGTTCTACTTTAAAATTCACGTATCAGGTATCAACACAAAGGAAAATGACAATTGTTATTATCTGCATTAACCCTTTCTTGAGAAGACAACGTACCCTATGTACAGTGCTTTTCTGTCCCCACCCTTTTACTTTTTTAACGGGTCAACTCGAAAAATTGCATGAATACTTTATTTTCAAGTGGAAATGACAGATGAAACTTCCAAGATGGCGACTGGGCGCCATCTGGGAAAAAAAAATTAAATGGGAAGGGGAGTCTTGTGTATTCGTCAAGAGCTTCAAAATTATGTGTCACAAGACCCCCCTTTCCTTTCAATTTTTTTCCCAGATGGCACCTAGTCGCCATCTTGAAAGTTTCGTCTGTCAGTATTCATGCATTAATTTCATTATCCCAAATTTCAATTTTTTGAGTTGATCCGTTCAAAAAATAAAAGGGGGAACATTAAAGAAATGTACTGTATAGGTAGACCTACAAAATGACATATAATACTCGTAGTTATTTTTCTTCGGTGAGAGAATTTTTGATGTTTCATAAAGGCTGGAATAGTCTATGTTATCTCGTTCGTGTGGAAAAACTAAACAATCACATGTGAAGAAATAGCCAAGGAAAAACAATAATGACCTACTACTAGCATAATGCTAGTAGTAGGTCATTCTTTTTACCTCCACGTCGAAACCGAACACGAAATCAATTACACATTGCACAAGATTAAACGGAAAACAATAGCTTCATAAAAAGGCAATGAAATGAAACAGCCGTAATTCCATAGGAGGCGCACACATACGAAAATATATATTAATATTTTTTATCCGAAATTAATTTATAACCGTGTAATATGACATGGAGCACCAGATGGCATAACCATTAATACGAGCCTCGGGAGTCATCAATCTTTCTGCGAGATTCGCGTCTCCGGGCAGAACGATTGCCAAAAGAGACGGCAGAGAGATAGTCCAGTAAAACTAAGCAAAGAGAGAGATGGGGTTACAATAATCCGCACAGAGATGAAAATTGACATAGGTCTTCAATACACTATTATGAATACTATTTCAAAAGCCCCCACTGATCGCACGTGTGTGAATATCGGGGAAGTAAACCAAATGGCAGCTGTAGATATCGCACTTTTTTGAACGTCACCATTGCTGAGATTCGAAATTTTAAACACTAGTATGCGGACAATCTCTCATGTCGCTATTCACTGATTTATACGTTTCCAACAAATCAATGACAATTCTAACAGAAACAACAATATTTTTTAGTGGAGATGTTGATTTGGTAATACTAGTGAGGTTATGAATTTCAATTTATTCATTCATTACTTGGGATAACCCAATTTAGAAATAATACAAAATACAAATATTAACAAATGTTACAAATTTAAAATATTACATATACATATTACAAATTCAAAGTGATCTACCACTAGCACATACATAGAAATTTGAACATAGAATATCAAGCATTTGAAACTTTCCTTGTCTTATTCACTTTCACATAGAATAAGTCAAGATCCTGTGAAAACTTGTTTGAAGATATTCTGATTCTGTTGAGAGAGGAATGATAGGCATACTTGGTTGAGTGAAATGAAATTGCAAAAATTTCATAGTACGGGTATTATAAATAGGAATTTCCAATGAAATAGTCTCGAGTATTTGTGGACAGATGATATTACCTGAGATGATTTTTGCAGGAATATTACAGCACTGACACATCTTCTGTAAGGAAATAGCTTAATACCAATGATTTTTTCTACTTCATCATACTCATATTGCTCTTGTACTGAACCCAATTCAAAAGCACGGCATCTCAAAAATTTTTCTTGCACTCTTTCAATTTGTTTGACTTAGTAGTCATAGTGTGGAGACCAGACAATGAACTCATACTCTAGAATGGATCTAACGTTATGACTGAAGTTTTTTAATGTCCTGAAGGTGAAGCCTAACATTTCATAAGCTTTTGCTGTGATTTCAAGAATGTGGTTAGGAAAAATTTGTTTGGAGTCAAATTTCTTTCCTAGGTCTTTCATCTCATTAACACGTGTTAATTGATCATCAAGGATTTCGTATGAAAAATTGGTAGAGGTTTTCATCCGAGAGAAATATATTGCAAAACACTTCTTATTCATTATATCGAGTTGACACCAGTGGCCTAAGTCCTCTATATCTTCTTGCAGAAGGTTGGCATCATAGGAAAAGTTCACAAGGCAAAATAATTTCAGATCGTCAGCAAATAATGAAAATTGGGAATTTCTAATTGAAGAAGATATATCACTTTCTGATTAAATTGAAGACAAGTGGACTGGAATGTGACCCTTTTGGTACTCCAGAAGATACATTAATTGCATGTGAAATATATCCAGCTACTTTCACGCATTGTATAAATCAACTCAACATATGACCTTTGAAACCAAGATATATCAATTTCAATGCCAGGATATCATGGTTAACCCTGCGACTTATTTTCAGAAATTAAAAGAATATAGTTATAATGCAGTAATACATTTGTATTGGTTGATATTCCGTGCATGAAGCCATGATGTTGGTCGTTGATTATATTTTTGCACATCCAAGAGACATTTTTTGTTACAAAATAATCCAACATTGTTGATTGCTTGCAAACTGCTCTATAATTTTCAATATTTTTCCCGATTGGAAAATGAGTGTTTAGAAGCTATGTTTCCAGAAATCGGGGAAATAACCGATTTCAGAAACATATCTAGAAATCTGGGAAAATAACCGATTTCAGAAACATATTGAAAATTGTGTAAAGAGGTTTTGTGGTATAATAAATGCAGTTTTTGATAAAATACAGAGGGATTTCATCTGAGCCAAAAGATAATTTAGATAGAAAACTTGCATTACGATCAAAAATTTCTGTCACACCAATTCTGACTTCAGCTATATCAACAGTTCTAGTATAACTGAATTCAGGTTTGATATAAGTACTGTTATAGTCTTCATTAAAATAGACATCAGCTTATAATACCTGGAAAAGCTCAGATACAAACAGAGATATATTGATTGAAAACTTCATCTGTATATCCAAAATTTCTCTCTTTCCAAGTCTCTCCCTATGTGTTCATGGCCATTGCTTTCACTAGGTGTATTTGAACAGGTACAAAATATCAGAACCACATTTCATTTCTGAATGCGATACTTCTTTAGTAATATTCTAAAGGGGTAAAGTAACTGTACTGAAATTGTTGAAAAAGATAATGATTTGATTGAGTCCGCAGAAATGCTTGAGAGGATTTACTATTCTTTATAAGTCGTTGGGAAAGAAAGATTTTGGCTTTCTACTACTCCATCGTGATACAAAAAATGTGAGAATCTTCCAAAGAAAGGAAGGAAGAAATCATATTTGAAAGAAGTAACTCTAAACATAGATGTGAAGATCATTCAAAGAAGTAACTTTCAGACACAAAATGAAAGAAAAATCCCTTCTGAAACAGCTACTTTCATATAAACATTGAATTATATGAAAGAAGAAATTCTTTCGAAACAAATACTTTTATATGAACACTGAATAATACAAAAAACCCTTTTTTCTACTCATTTTGGAATACAAACTGTAGTAACTGTTTCAGAAGGGCTTTTTTTTTCCATTTTGTGTCTGGAAGTTACTTCTTTGAATGATCTACACATCTATGTTTAGAGTTACTTCTTTTAAAAATGATTGCTTCCTTCCTTTCTTTGGAAGATTCCCACATTTTTTTGTATCAACATAGAGTAGTAGAAAGCCAAAAACTTTCTTTCCCAAAAAATATGAGAGATCTATTGACATTTCGTATTGGTGAAGATGAAATATCACTCAACGTTTAGTTCCAAAACCAGCCCTTTCCTAACCACCATCAGAAATGCAACACGACACGCGATTCACCAGCCAAGTTGGCTTCGTCAGAGGATTAATAAAACTGAATCTCCTAAAGAGATTCTTCACCAGGGGTTCCATTTTTACGTTTTATCAATGTTTTGTTGATTTAGCGAGACTGCATTGATGAACTCAAGAGTGACATCAATGCCATGAAAAACTGAAGTGACCGTCAGATCAGACCAACGAAAAAAGTGATGATGAACGGTTCATCAGCTTCATATATGGGCCTTGAATCATCTGTGGTTCATTAAAATCTGTGGTACCTGACCAGATCAGCAAATGGATTTCAAAGGGTCAGTAAGAATACTGGAAAAATATACCTCTCAACACACACGGGAAAATATTTATAAAAAAACAGTCTGAGAAAAGAACTAAAAAATTGGTTCAACATATCAGGAATCAATTCTGACTAATTTAGGGTTACTTACTAGACACTGTCCATTCAGCAGGCAGAGGCAACTGTTCATGTATTCACAGAAGGCAAGCAATTCATTTCCAGTAGATTATGAGAGAAACATCCAACAAGGGAACATTATTGTTGGAATAGATTTCATAAAAAGATGGAAGTACCTGTAGTCCCTGAGACTGCAGAATGACCTGCTTTTCTGTTATATTTTTTGAGTGTATAATTTACTTACTGCACAGTTTTCCATAAAAATCTAGTGCTCTAAATCTCTAAATTGAAATGAATCAACACGCGTTCGCGGAACCACACCCCCTCTTCTCCCTGTGACTCATCCTAACTAGCCCGCATGTCAAAGACCTTATCAAAAATTACCTATGTAGTAATCTGGTCCGAAAACGGGACGCAAAAAAGGATCACTGGTGACGCGAGCGGTGTGGCCCCATGCAAAACAAAAACGCGCGCGTGTCCGTCGAAATCAGGGGCGGCGCCTGATGTTCTACCTCCCGTACACGCCGAAACAGCATCTGGAGCAACTAGTTGGCCATGCATCAGCGTTCTCTTCTGTTTCACGCGCCGCTTCTTCCACCTTGTCTACCTGTGCACGGTGTACGCGGCGTTGCCAGATGTCCGAGGATGGATAATGTTACTCGGCGTGTTGCAGGACGAGCTTTCGTGAAAAACTTGTATGAGCTCAGCAAGAAAATTTTTCTGTTTGTTTTATTTTTCTATATGGCCAATTTTTCAGCTCTCATTTTAGCTACTGTTCGATACGGGGAAAACCTTTTTTCTATATGTTCTATATATATCGAATGTATTTGAGATTCGAATTTGTTGATATGGTCCTAATATTATAAATCAAAATTAACATTTCTTTGAAATGAATAAGCTCAAAAACTGCTGAATCGATTTTAAAAGTTCATTATCTTCAAAAAATTCAAAGTATTGGTAAATGTTCCATCTACCTTAAGTAAAATTTCACGAATTCATCAGATGAGTAAAATACAATACTCTAATCTGATATTATCCAGATCCTAACACGATAGCTATATTTCAAGTTTTCATTATATTTTCAACCAACTGTACTAAATAATGTCGATGTATGTTGTCGAATTTTCCATTAAACGACCAACAAAAAGTTAATCACTCATCCTTATTAACTTTGTTCACATGAAAATTATCCAAAATTAATTGTTCTTAAATCAAACACTTTTTCTTAAAATTCTTACCTACCTAGAAATGATCGTTATTGATTACTTAGTTCATCAATCTTTCAGTTTGCATGGAAAAAATAATTACTAATTGATTTCTTGAATTTTTAATGAAACTGGTCAATACTTGATGAAAATTCATTATAACATTTAACATATGAGTATGATTTTCACTTGACACTTCACGAAACAGTGGCAGGTTTTTTGAAAGGTTTGGACGTAGCTTTTAGCGTTGGATAGAGCAGAATATATAAGTTAATCTTATCCCATAATTTATATTGGTTGAACTGCCAGAACTTTCCCCAAAAGAATGAAATAACATAGAATTACTTTTTTCAGTGAGATCGCCAATTCAACATTCACAAACCTTCTTTTGACAGCGGAGCATGAGTTCAGTTATTGTTATGATGTATTGCATTTGGAAGAGAAATGTTCGAAACTCAGTCTTGTGGAATGCTAGTGAATCGATAGATTTAAGAATTCGGAACTATTGCTCGATAACGAATTGAATTTAAATTTGTTTTGTAACTATGAGATTTATTATTAGGGTAGATCTAAATTAAGGTAATATGAGGTTTTCGGAAATTTTTGTTCATATCATATTTCCAGTTCAATAAATTCCTAGAATAATTTTGGCACAGATACACACACCCTAATGTTCATTTTGGCCTTTCATTTATGAAATATTAGTATCCTTCACACACATCACCTGTATATGCTTCCAAATCATTTATCAATGAAATGCATCAATAAAATTTTTACTTTCAGTCTTCAAATCTTGAAATTAAAATCAACGAGAATGAAAACACACTTTGTTTATCCAATGAGTATTAATTTTGGGATCTCACGCTAGATAATTGTTTGAACTGGAAAAGTCATTGTAATAAACTGATATTGAAACTAAGTTCTGTTTCGTATCTGATATGAAATTTTAAGCCAATATTAACCACTGAACAGTAAGTAATATATTACTATGCACATATAGAGTCTAGAATCATTTATGGCGTGCTGGGTAATCGCACTTTAAAGGTAAGGCCTCGTTGATCCATTGCTCGCACAAGTTTCGACTTCTGAGGGTTGACGTTCGTCAGCCGGTTAACGGAACGAACAATTTTAGAACAACAACAACAACAACAATTTATGGCGTTTGCCTTTGGGGAAGCTCTTCATTGCCTCCAAATGTATTTATTGCCCAAAAAAAGATTATACGAATTTTAGCAAGCATTAATCAGAGAACCTCGTGCAGAAATTTATACAAACATTTAAAAATTGTAAATTTCCCAGATATTTTCATTTTTGAAATGTGTGTATTCATACACATCAATAGGACGAAATATGATCGCATTTCCTCTCACCTTAATGTGAATACAAGGGAGTGCAAAGATTTTCACATAAATCCCGTCAAATGTAATATAACCGCTAACTCACCTTCTTACTTGGGGCTAAAACTTTCTAACAAACTGTCCGAAACATTGAATTCAGGTTTTCAGAACCACCCTCAAAAGGTTTTCATTAGATCATAATTTTCATACCATAGATGAATTTCTCAATCTTTGTAATTTTATTCTATCACATTTATTTGATGAAGCTGTAGTTGAATGAAGTTGATATCTTTTGTCCATCATCGTATGCCTATAACAAAAAATTACCTTCACCTCTTGTCTCTCACTTGTTATGTCTCATGATTTCAAATGATGAAAACGTCATCAATAATGAATTTTCCTAAAATTGTTTTTGTTTACAATTTTTCATTGAATAATTATAAATATCGTTTTCTGCTGGTCTGTATGCGACGCACTTCAGTTTTCCAAGAAGTAAATTTTCTACGGTTTTACGGTTCAGAACTAATTTTACTGTACTGAAACCCAGAATTATCCATCTGAGCGTGAATCGTAGTACATTACTGTTCTGTTATGTTCGTTTGGCAACGTCGCATGCCCGCATGCATCAGGTTGTATTGACGGTCGCCTTGGTGGGGGTGATAGGGGCAAAAACCAGCGTGGTACGCGTGCGCGCGCGTGGCTCGCTCCACTACCGGAAAGCGGAGTTCGAAGTCTCTGCCACAGTCCGGGCCCAATTCGCTTAGTGTGCGGCGGTCTAATTTCTACAGTCTAACACTTCCTACGAACTTATACTCACCACTTTTAACCCAAGTCCAAGAATCTCTCCATTACCGGTCGTGTGACACTTCTCTCACTGATATCGCCTTTGCCTGTCGTCTTTTTTCTTCTCTCAGTGTGTTCAGCACGGTTTACCCTACGCATCACCGCAAAAAATAGTAATACATATACTTGTAAAAAAATCGCACCCGTATCTGTGTGAAACGTTCCTTTTTGAGTACAAAATTTTTTCGTTCCGACGTTTTTAAGGCAAAGACGTGTCGAGTCTTGTCCAAGAATTTACCGACAATCATCATAAGTGTTAACATAAGGTAATAAGTGTTTAGACTATAGTTTTGTCAACGACGTTGACCGTTTCAGACCGTCCTATTTAGGCTAAAAGAAAGTAATAAAAGGGCCCAGTGCAATATAAGTTTGTGCCCCAGTCACTCGAAAAGTCAATATCCTTAGTGGACAATCATATACTTTGTGTATATATAATCCGGAAGCAGTACTATCTTTGAAAGGCACACGTACCTACAAGTTTCAATTAAAAACATATCTTGACAATCTTCGTTTCTCCTTGACCAATAAAGGGTTGTGTGCAAAAAAATTGTTCAGTATTAGCGTAATTCTTAGAGCTATTTATTGATATTTATTTGAATCAGTAGCGTAATCTTAGAGTAATTCGTGTGAAGAACATATCTGTAGGTTAAAGTACTTAATATTAAGGAATATAATATATTTTACGTAAAATCAAAGTTTATATCGCTCAGTTATATATTTATTACAATCAAAATAATTGATATTTATTGCTAGACTGTAAGTGTAATTGATAATCATTAACTTTACGGAGACAATCGTGCAATATAGCAAAGGATACCAAAAATTCCGATAATCTCTAGAAGACAATCTCTCGAAAGACAATCCAACTCGCGGTGGAAAAGTTTGAAAATATTCTTCTCGGCACTTTTTTAGATTCGTGTAGTCGTTTATCTATCGCGCTCCGCGATTCAATCAATCACGACGTACTTTTTTAACGCTCCCGGCCAATATCCCTACGTAGTACCCCTGTGTCCTGTCGTACCTTGTCCCGAGATCCCACCGGCATACGCTCCTGCTCCTGTGCCCTGTCCTTGCGGCCAATGTGCCCCGCACATGTACAATAATCATCACCTGACCGCCCCGAGTACATTGATTGTCAACCGTTTTACCGAAATCAACTACTTTGACAACCCTCCAGTTGCCACTTCGCCGGAAAAGTACGCCTACGAAATGGTAAGAAGCTTTTTTCTCTGTTGCTTACCTTGGTGTTGTAATGCTGTGTTGTCGTATTCGGTTGTTTGTAAATAAATGCGGCATATCTATTGGCTGAAGTAGGTCAAACTGATTCTTTTGCTCAGTTCCAGTCCATGGATATTTCCCTTTTCCAGAACAGCTAATTTGGTAGTCATTTTGCTGAAAAAATGATGTGTGTTTATCATTGTTTCGTTGTCTTTTTGCACAATCTCCATCAATAGTATAAATATATGCTTTGTGCTGAACACTAACGACCTGAAAGTATTTCAAAAAATCTCAGTGAATATTGCAGAAGTCTCCACAAAGGTTTGAATACTTTAAACATCTTTTGTAAAGACCAAGGACTGATCCTAAATCATTTAAAATGTAGCTATACCACTTTCACACCAAATATCAATGCCGTGAACTCCATTCATAGTTTTTGGAAGATGATAGCTTGAAGAAGCTAGATAAAATTGGAGATTTTATGATCGCATTGAATACCTATGTCGAAATGGCAATTTAAATTCTTAACAGATTCCTGTTCCAAATTCCCTGGATGTATCATGAAAACGTCTGAATATTTCTTTCTAGTTAAATCTTTGAGTAATAGTATATAACGCGATATTTGTCTAAAAGCACTTTTGAAAGTGCTGTTTGGAATCCTCAGTACATTTATACAAATAGTAATTACAACCAATAGCCCAAAATGAGTTTCGTAACTGCGATTTCAGAATGCAGGACAAACAATATCCCTTTCAGTAGAACAAACTATGCTTTGATGATCTATTATAATTTATTTGAAATTTCTTGGCCCTAAAACGACATAAAGTATCATTTTGGATATTAAAATGCATATAAACACAATTTATTGTATTTATGATATCAAACATATTTGTTGCAGTTGTAGGTGTATTTCCATGAAATATTTGTGTATAATCATAGATACTGATTTGGGGCTTTTCCTGTTCGTATCTCAAAATTGAATTTATAATCGTTTATTGCTCTGCAATCAACCTGTAAATAAATGCTTTCTGAGAAAAATTGAAAAATCTCATCATAATGAGTAGTGTATATTACAAACCCAATCGAAAGAAAGCAGTATTGGTAAAATGGCTTTAATTGAAGTAAGTTAGAGAGAGAGAGAAACTGGAGCAGTCTCATATATAATTTTGCGAGTATGTTTTCGGTATCTTTGTAGCTCTGATAATCGTCTGTTTAAATGATATTTACATTTATGTGAAACTTCATATAAATCAAGGTATTTGGGTGTAAACGGTTCAGGCTGGACATACACCGATCGAAACATTCTGGTTCGCAACATTGCATGACGTTTTACCGCATCGCAGAAGCAGCGTAAACGACTTTTTCATATAGGGTGTCACACACTGGTAGAAACACAACGTTTCGAACAATGTTGCGAACCAAAACGTTTCGACTTATGTAAGGCCAATCTTATGGTACCTCATCAAACATAATATGCAATACATCATGAAGAAATGGAATATAAAAGTTCCGACTTCATTCAGACTCCTAAATGCGTTTTTTGGAGAACGAGTGAAGTTAAGATGGCAGTCAGATGATGCTTAATATTTTCGCATCAGGAATGTAGAGCGGACACGCTTAAATTTTATAAAATTTATAATAGACACTACAAACATGATACAAATTGACATACAAGCATAATACAATGGAAAACAATACAGTTTCAACTTTTTATGGGAAGGTGTTTTGTTTGTTTGAAGTAACAAATCTGTCACCTTGTTCATGGTGATGACTCTGAGAGTGAATAGTGTTTTTATTGATATTTTTATGGATATATAATATAGCTTCCATTATAGATAGGGCGAATATGTTTTACACAATTCATAACTTTCAATAACTTTTTTGTACTCCAAAAATAACCTCAGCTGCTGAGTTTAAACCTTTTGCACGAACCCCATACATTAGGTGGCAATTCACTAGACCATAGTATGCTTAATCACTAATTTTTGGGGTTCTACTTTCCTTAATATACTCATAACATATCTACTCTTGGCTAATTTTCTACAGATTGCTATTAGACGTGCAACTCGTTATCATCATTTAACAGCAAAGCTTTACAGCATCAATTGATGCTTATTTTTGCTGAACTATATTTTATCAGTGTGTAAAAAGCGAAATGGAATAAATGCATTATTTCGGTTACTGTACAGATTTGAAAATTCTCGAAACACGTCAAATTTAACTTATAATTTGACATTCTTCAACGTAAAAATGCTACCCCTACCCTCAACCCCGTCGAATGACAGGTACAACCCCCAATTTTTTAAATGGGAAGTATAGGCTTGTCATATATCGTTTGAAAGGTCTCTTCATTCTCTATTCAAAAAGTTATCGCTTTCAAGTTCATTGCAAAAAATAAGATAAAATATATTAAAATCATGTGTTTACCGAAATTCGATAAAATGCACTCAAAACTTATTGCAATATACTCAAAACTTATTTCATGTCGATGTATTGATAATAAGAAAGTAAACAAAAACCATAGCAATGTTTCTTTTACGCCTCCTTGTCAAATTGTGTTGTATGTTACAACATTAGTCAGTATTTTGATTTAAGTTTAAAGTTTGTCAACTTCAAGTTCGACAAATAGTTAGATTAAAGGTAATGCATAAAATAACAGTTTTACAAATGATTTGTCACGGAGATAAAACCCGAACACAACAGGAAATAGCTCACCTATTTCATGAGAAATTTTCCAATTTACTGCCCATATCTCAAGGAACAATAAGCAAAATACAGAAGCAGTTTCGCGAGTTTGGTCATGTGGGACAGATAAAAAAAAGCAGCTGCCAATGCAATGAGTGATGAACTCAAATTAGATGTGATGCTTGAGTTTGAGGAAAACCCACATACATCGAGGAGACAGGCATCCACTATATTCAATGTAGCCATACATCAATAGTAAGCATATTGAAAGAAAATAAAATGCATCTCTATAAAATGATACTTACTCATGAGCTTATGGAAGACGATTTTGATAGAAGAACTTATTTTTGTGAGCAAATGATGGACATGTCGGTCACGCCTGAGATGTTAAATAATGTTAGGAGACAGTTTTATTTGAGATTAAGGATGTTGCCAAGACGTTCGCGGTAAACATTTCGAACATCTACTTCGTTAACATCCATAGTTATTTTTCGTATTCTACATGTCATTACGTTTTGCATTACATTTTAGTTTTTGAGTGTATCTTATCGAATTTCGGTAACCACATGATTTTAATTTATTTTATCTCAATTGTTGCAATGAACTTGAAAGCGATAACATTTTTGAATAGAGAATGAAGAGACCATTCAAACAATATCACAAACCTAGGAGGGGGGGGGGGTGAAGGTAGGGGTGGAATGTTTAGGTTGAAGAAAGTCAAATTATCATTTTAATTTGACGTGTATCAGAATTTTATTTTAAATATGTACAGTAACCGAAATAATGAATTTATTCCATTAGGCTTTCACACACTGTATGTTGAATTTCGTAACAAAATAAAGGTGCGAGATGATGTTGAATACCGTCATAGTTGTTTGGGTGAAAGGGGATGAGTTATATTTTTTTGTAAACTTATGTTTTTGTGACAAACTGTGCGTTTCTAAATCGTACAAGCCTTTCGAACCAAACTTTTTTGATATGTATCTCAAGGGATACAACTAAGTTAATTCCGCCTTGATACTAACATGGCCACCTAGATCACCTGACCTTACTAAAAATGAATTTTTATGGGGGTATAGAGGATATGAAAGCAAGAATCACTACAGCTTATATAGTAAGCATTTATAGTAAGCTATTTATAGTAAGCATGAATGGTAAATAAGATATATTGTAACTTTTTTATCTTTCGCACTTTCTGCTAGTCACTTCATATATCATTACAGGGGTTTAGCTCCCAAGTGATCGCCTACAAGAGATAATAACAATAATGGAAATAAAACGACACATTTCAATTAAAATTCCGTATAACTATGTCAAATGCCACATTTATATCGGGGTCACTCAACCAGATCCCTCTTCCCCCGAGGGGAGGGTCAATTTTTCTATCGCAAACCACCCTATCTTTACACCAAGATTTACTTAGCGATAAGGCGAAAATATACTCTGTTAGTACCGTTATTGTGAGTCGACAGAGATCGATGGCAAGTTTCCTTAGCTGGTAATTTAAGCTATGACTTATATATACATCGCCCGCATCTTTCTCTTTGTAACCCCTTCGTTTATCCTGACACTAACGACGTTTAACCCAAATGAAAATCATTCGGCCCGGTTACGACACTAACACACAAAAGACCTAATGAAGACGGTCGATATGCTCGACAGCCTTAAAAGATGTTTTTATGCGGCTAATTTCCTAATGGAATTTTCATTTTTATTGTCTGCATTCCCGGTGGAAATTAAAGATTGTAAAGTCTTGGAAAAGTAAAACCGGGAGCTTGTTTATTGTAGTCGTGGTCGGGTACAAAAATTGTTCGAGTCAATAAAATTATTCAAATAGTCTCCTTTGGTTGAGTTATCACGTTTCCAACAGACAGAAAAAGTCTGGAATTCATTAAAGGACTCGAGTTTGCAGGATTTATTTTCTTGATTTCAGACTCCACCATCTCAGCAAGGTTGGATTCAATTTAGATTTCAGCACGCGGGGGAATTTGTTCCAGGTACAAGTAATTCTGGGACATCAACACACCTGAGTTATTTGCAAAGCTATTCGCTTCAAAATACTGGACGGTAACTAAATTGCGATATTGAATTAATTCAATGTTTTGATAAACACTAATAAAATGCAGATGCCAACAAACACGGCATGCCATGCATACTAATATTGTACAATTCCATTATGTTATTTTCGTTTGTAATATTCATAATAGTAATATCGAGCTGCACTAATTAGAATTCAACAGTGGTACAGAACATTCCAAAATTTCTAATTTATAAAATATTCTAGCGATTCATTCAACTACAAGTTTTAAAAATATCTGTTGAAACGCAATTTAGGCTTTTTTGTTTTTTCTTATCTATTTCAACTCGGCCCCTCTACAGCATTGACCCTGTTTCAATAAACATCAAGTCAAGTTGAAGTCAAGTAGTAGTTTTTAATGTCAAGTCAAGTATTTATTTATCAGGTACTTGAAAAATCATGTACTTCTATGAAGCTACTTGATTTTTAGCAGTTTTATAAATGATGAGAAGAATGAGAATGAACGTTGCGAAAAACATTTTTTTTGTAAAACATCGTATAAAAGAACCAAAAATATAAACTATTTTAAAATGGAAACTAAATCGCCATAAAATATAACAGAATACAAAAAATTAAAAAAATGGTTTCTTAATATTGAGAGACCTCCAAGTACTATTAGATTTCATCATTTTCGTTGCTTATCAGTCTTTTTCGTACTCTTCGAATCTTTTTCAACGATAAAATAATCCGTGACTTTTTTCTTTCCAGTTTCAGTCTTAGTTTTTTTGCGTGTCGGCTCTTGCACAAGTTCACCACGATCTTCGGATTAAGAAGTATTTTCTTCTAACATATATTCTGACTCGCTGGTGTCTTATTCCATTATTTCCGATGAATTACTCATTTTTTCTGCAGGGCACAGGTTTAAACACTTATGTAATTTTGTGATGTATCAAGTTAAACACTTGGAAAAAACTACC
>WOGR01003192.1:0-16217 GCA_015342045.1 Leptinotarsa lineolata
AAGTCCCTATTCACCTGGGCAGACATCCGGGGCAAATTCCCCTAGACCCCAACTGTCCCCTACGTTCCCCATTCAGTGAGGAAGAAATTCTTCAAGCGATCCAACGTGGTGAAAACACAGCCCCTGGTCCAGATTCTATAAAGCGTCAAATTTTCAAAAACCTTCCTGAATCCGCACTCAGATTCCTTAAAAACATCCTGGACGCATGCCTTACACATGCATATATTCCTTCTGCTTGGAAAAAGGCAAATACTATATTGATCCCCAAGCCTCAAAAAAACCTTACTAACCCTAACTCCTATAGGCCTATCAGCCTCATCAATGTCTTTGGAAAACTCCTAGAACGTTTGATCTCCAACAGACTTAATAACTTTATTCTTGAAAATAATATCATCCACCCACATCAACACGGTTTTAGATCGGAACATTCTAGACAAAACGCACTAGTCGAACTCAGCACACACATCACCCAAAACATAAATTCTTCCTTCGGAACTATCGCTATCCTACTAGATATCGAAAAAACATTCGATAAGGTCTAGCATACGGGCCTCATCTGGAAATTAATTCAAATCCAACTTCAACTTCATTTCATTAGACAAGTCGCGTCCTATCTCACAAACCGACAAATCCGGGTAAAAGTCGGCAATGCACTCCCCTATTACCCCCAAAGCTGGAGTCCCCCAAGGTTCAGTCCTAGCTCCCATCCTCTTCCTAATATTGTATATGCACGACTCTCCCTCTTCGCAAAAAATTCTACAATATGCGGACGATACAATCCTGTACACCTCTGCTACTAGCACCCGTATCCTACAAACACGAGCCCAAATTATGATAAATCACTTTGAGCTATGGTGCAATAAGTGGCGTATCAAAATAAACCCACAAAAAACCCAAACCATTTTATTTAGACATCACAACACCACTACCCGCCCTAAATTCAATACTAACGACTTGAACCTCAGCCTGCTGGGAGAGAACCTCCATCTACAGGACACGGTGTCCTATCTGGGAGTCACTTCCACGTGCACGCTCAACTGGGGGACCGATCTGAGAGAGACACTTAACAAAGGCAGGAAAAGAGCTAATCTCCTAAAAGCGCTGAGAGGGAAGCCAGGTAAATGCAGCAGTAAGACTCTCTTACACACTTATAAAACATTCATCAGACCAATATTGGACCAAAAGCCACAATATATTGCATCTTCTCCCCAAATCAAATCCTCCGCATATTGAGAATCGAAAGAAGAATCCTAAGAAACATCCACAACCTTCCCTACAGATATCCTTCCCAAGAACTATACAATCTAATAGATATTACACCAATCAATATGAGATTTGAGGAACTCCAAGGCAGATATGCTGCTAGAACAATGAGAAGCCAGAATACCGCGGCCATCGACTCCCTGGAGATCTCGCGGTGGCGCCAAAAGGATACCCAAGAAAAAGTTACCGTTCCCCCCAGCCAGACTCCTGGGGAATATGGAAGACCCCACGGTGCAAATCTTGGACATCCTTGAGGAATACCCATTGTCCATCAGGTAGCGGTAAATTACACCTTGGAAGAACGAAAACACACCTCCCCGATTAACCATCTACTGACGACCACAGCCATGAACTAGGATACTCAAAAGGCACTAGAAAAAAGAAACAACAATCAAGAACCAAGAAGAAAAAAGAAAACTAAACATATTAAACCCTAACCCTGAAGAGGCATAAGCCTATAACAGGGCCCCTATTATATATTGTATTATAACATAAAATTGTAAACAATCAAAATTGAATAAACACTGTCAATGGTCAGGCCTATTTTGAGGCAAATGATGAATCATTCTACAAAAGTGGTTAGAGCGGCGGTGGAATGATTGTGTGGTTCTTAATGGAGATGGCGTTGATAAATAAAGCCAATTTTGAACAAAAAAAACCCGTTTTCTTTCTTAGGCCCGGGACATTTCAGCACATACAGATGAATATGTACAGAAAACTATACCTATTCATCAACTACTTCACCCCTTAACCATTTACTTCAAGAAGATCCCCCAAATTTAAAAATGTTTTCTGTATACATTGAATAACGACCTAAGATTATTATTGGATATACGAGGGGGAGCTAATTTCCATTGGATTTTATAGGTATAGCAACGATGATTTTGGAAAGACTTCACATTCTTTGCTCTCAATCCTGAAATATGAAAAAACATCAGTAAAGCTCTGCCTGCGCCAAACTCAGGCATATCCTTCGAGATGACTATCTGCTTCCTACTTGAAAGCGCATGTAAACAATATCAAAAAAAATCCTTGACGGCATGAAACTGAAATTGCTGAATCCTTGGCGAACATGGATTACATGGGAGGGAGACGCCAACAGAGAGAGAGACCACGGAGAACATTTACCAGTGTCGACGTAACTTTTGTCGAGAGTAGCTCTTATGCGACGGACGATCGTACTTGATGAGTTTCGCGGATTCTGCGAGCGCGTGTGATTTTGTTTTGTTTTGATTTTTTTTTGTTGACAGTTCGGGCCCAGGTGGGACGATTTCTCTTCTGAAGCGCTGGACATACCGTGAGTACTTGGTTTTTGGATGTTGTCATGTTGGAAATGTTGCGAAATTTATTGTGGACGATACATGTTTGTGAGGGGTTTTTTATTTTCTAGTTTGTGAATGGGGAGAAGCAAAAAGTTGAAAGCAGATGGAAAATTCGTTTCACATATTCCTTTATTAATTATAATTATCGATATTTTAGAGCATTTTTTCGGTCGTAGACGAAGTGTATAAGAAAAAACAAAATTATTTCGTGGCATACCAGAATTTATTTATTTATTTATTTACGGCAATGCCTATTATTTCGAAAAATAATTTATTTTATTAACAAGTTCACACATATGTATGTAACAGTAATCTAAGCTAGGTTTAAGGAAAAAATATATGAAATAAAATTAAAAAAAATTAAAAATAAGTTAATGAACTACAATCTTTTTACAGTCTTTTTAAATGTTTCCAAAGAAGAATTAAAAAATTCTAAATCCACATTGTATGTATTTGCATGTCTATTCATGTGATTTTTCTACTTAATTTCCTAGAGGGATGATGATAATAAGGTTTATTCTTCGTTAAAAAGTACAAAGTTAGATTTACGATGGTTCTATATGTATGGTGACAAGAAAATTTTCATGGGATAGGGACAGTTATGACATAAAATTATAGTAGCCAAAATAACAGTAATGATTCAAATACCCAAATATAAAATATATATGCATACATGTGATTATGAAACCAGGTTATGTGAAAAATTAATGAATATGAAAAGAGTGAATTCTGTCACATAGTTGTAATGATTGCCATGAAAAAGATTATTGAAAATGTGTCTGAAATTCATCAAGAGTGTGTAAAAGTTTTTTTCAATGAGAACCTTTTTCAGTCTTGATTTGAAAATGCTCAAATTTGGTGACTGTTTCATTATGATAGCTAGCTTATTCAACATTCAAGGTCCAAGATGAAGAAAGCTTTTTTGGTATATAGTTGTTCTATGAACATCGGGCATTGGTGTATCTTAAAAATGATTTGGATAATAATGTCGCGGGAAACTTATATTGAGCCTGTTTCTATATACAGGCCGTTTCTTTTATCATGTGGTAAAATTGCTATATTCTAAAATGTAACAGATACGAAGACGATTGAAGGGGAATAAAGGTAACTGTTATCGGGAACAATACAAAGGTCGAAGAAAATTTACGGGACTCTCGCTTTTCTCGAGTTATACGGGGAAAACCAAAAATACTGTTTTTCATTTTTGTCGAATGGAATTGTTAGTTCGGAGAATATCAAAAAATGGAAAGGGAAAATGTTATTGTATTCAAAGTGTACTATGACGATGTAATGATAAATATTCGATGAAACGTTTCGTGTCAACATGGCCACCATCAACTTTTTTTTAGATACAGACCTGTCTTTTTTTTACAGATATTGATAAAGCGATAAATTCACAATCCAAGGGTGTATCACATTTGATATTTTTATGGCGTTTTATTTGAAATAACTACAATCATGAGTGACAACAATTTTAAATTACGGTCCTGTCGTTACTTTTTTTATAAATTGTTTCGATTTATTCGAAATATAATTCAATGAATTATATTTCGAATAAACAATATCAACAAATATCAACAACGCAATGAATGCGTTGTTGATATTTGTTGAGAACTGTCAGATGTTCATGAACATATTAAAGATGTATTCAAATGATGAAAGACCGATATGCTATTTAGTTATGCAAAATCAAAAGAGGATTTCTATAAAGAAGGTTTACTCCAGTCGTGTGGTCTAAACCACACTCGATTTTTTTGAAAAATGAATATTTTTTCTATAAATTTGATATTTGGCAATGTCAAAAAAATGTTATTCGTATCATCAATACAGCGAATATGAATTATATAATCGTTTTAGTGAAAAATAAATTGGAAGAATGTGGAACGCAGCACTGTATTCATTGAAAAAATACTTCTATTAAAATTTAAATTATTTCAGCTACAAATTTGATGAATCTGAAAAGTAATGAAAGCACTGAGTAACTATTATTGTTTAGATTCCAAGAAATTCATATTATTGCAGAGAATAATTGATATACGGTAGGATATTAAGAAACCAGTTATTTGTAGAACGAAAAAATTAAAATATTATAACACGAATATTTGATATTTTCATAAAAAAACAGATTCAAAAGACAATTTTCAAAAAGGAATTTATTTCATCGAATTTTCAATTTGTATTTCTCATATCTTCCACCAAGTATTTATAAGTAAGAACACCATTAGAAAGAAGTGATTTCTTAATGAAATCAATCCATTTCAATATTTAAGTTTGACTTGATTTTTGCTAAATCCAAATCATCTGATTCATTAATGAAAGTTGTGATGAGTAATATTTGCTCTATGTTTAATATTGATCAAAATTGAGTTTATGGATATAAAAATCCAAATGATTGTTTCTGATTGTGAACAAATTCAATGTGGATAAATGTTATCGGAAAATTTACTTCAGAGCCTCATTTTGTGGTGTTTTTGAGTATTGAAATAGAACAGACTGGTTGAATTATTTATTCAATTCAAGTTTTCTACAAGTTTTTGTATTGAAGAAGAGAAAACCAAAAAGGCTGTTCCTCAAACTGTGATCATATACTAAAATTTCCAATATATTAGACTGAAGCTAGAGAGACAAAAACTTTTCGACAGTAATTCTGATCGTATATCTCAATTTTATCAAATTTCAACAGTGTAATTACTTATTTTCATTCTTTATGGTACACCACGAGTAAATTTTTTTGGGCTTGTACTTTTTTCCATGTAGAGGTACTGTATGTGAAGCAAATGAATGATGATCTATTTGAAGTTGAACAAATTAAAGCTACTAATAATGAAAAATTAAGTATTTTATAAAAAACAGCGGGAAAATTCTTCAAAGTGAAGTTTTTTCAGAAAAATGCTAGACTATGTGGAATTTATGGAATTCATGCATGCTATGAAATTTTCAACCCTCTCAACTTCATCACTGGTTGATCCAAAAATTTTTCCGTTTCAATGGCATGCATTTTTGTGGCTCCATATCGTCACGTGTGAAAAATAGTGAATTTTCTACGACAACATGAGACACAAAAAGCTTTTTTCGAAAGCTGAATCATCAGGTATAGCTGACGCAAAGATGCCTTCATTATAAGAAGTTGCTCAAAATTGAGTTCATAAATAATACAAGAATAAATACCGATTCTAGGGCGATTAAAGGGATTTCCCCAAATATTTCAGGTCTTTCAAAGTAGGCTTATGACAATGTATTTGTCTATAAATTACTAATAGCAATTCATTTCCAATACTGTATTGTCTGGTAGGATTAGTGTTCATAAGAAAGATAATCCTATCACCCTACTATTCAACTGGTATTTTATATCCTTTCTGTTGTTCTCATTATGAGGCTCTAACAGGAGAATGAAAAAAAATTGCCTCATAGGAGCATTAGAGACAAAATTCTATCTACAGAAATATCAACTGAATAATTACAAATGCTGAGAACAAACATAATTCTCTATTTTGGTTGTGTTTAGAGAAAGAAGGAATACCTCTAATCCAAAAAGCTCCAAGAAAGAATATGTATGCATGAAAGTCTGATGATTGTGCCAAAAAGCTATAGATAAGCATGATATTAATGTTTATTCCCAACAGATTGCCATCCATGATAGAGAAAATACAAATGAAAAGAGTATTAGGAAGAATCTGGAATACATAAAAGGAAAACTATCATAACATCAAGTTTTTAGTGATTCTCAAATTGAACTGTTTATCATCATGGTATATATCGCATAGGTTTGACACTTTATTGGCTAATTCACATATCATAAACACGGGCGATTTTTTCGATAGATACATTTGTTCTAGGATTCATATTGTAGAAAAACCCATGTGCCTGATTGATGTGCTGAATTCGTCAATTCGTTTATCAAGAATTTGTATGAAAAGAGAAGAATAACAAGGAATGTAAACTTCCACAACCGGATATAACTGTATGAAAGCTATTTTCCGGGTTATTTGGCCCTGGCCTGAAACTATTCATGTCTAAAAAGGGCATAAACGGTCAAAAAACAGGAAAAGTAGCTTTCATACAGAAGAACAACATTATGTATTTACCGAAATCAAGCTGAAATCTGACTTGATGAAGGCTTGCTATGTTTTTCAATACGTCATCAATGAACAGAAAAAATTTAGTGGCCTAAAATTAGACCCCTGGGGGATCCTATATTTAAATATACAGCAACTCGACCGTACACCTACATATTCTGCAAATTGAATTCGATTTGGCATATGATATTTGAGAAATTGTATGATGAAGTTGAGGATCCCATTCTCTGAAATTTGTCAAAAGTAGAAAGTGATGTGGCTGATTGGAGGCTTCTCTTATATCAGTGTATATGAAATCATAAGAGGTTATAAGAAATATATTCTGTTATACTCACCAAGTTTGTTACTGTCAATTTTTTGGGCACGATTACCTGTTGATTTGTTGTTACTATCATTCCAATAGAGTTGAATAATTATTCATAAATAATACTTCCAAAGAGTTAGATCAAATTTGAATACAGGGCATATTTTTGTTCTGCCCATACCTCTGAATACTTTTGAAAGAATCAATCGAATTGAAGATATGGGAAAATGGTTTTCATCAACGTGAATAAAACTTGAAAATGTTCTCCTCTCTTGGAGAAAACTTACATAAATATTCGTCGGATATAATCCAATGTTCGTCATGGTATTAGCCAGGGTTTCCGATACGTATTGTACTGCTGTATTAGATAGTGTTTTTGTTACGCTTGGTTTGGATGCATTTCAGTTTGACGTATTGAAACTGAATGAATGTGATGGTTATCAATTATCTTAGAAGCATTATCCAGACTTGTGATGTCAGACAATTAGGAGCATTTTGATTTGATATGAAATTTAAGAAGTAGGAATTTCACAGTGCTCCGAATATGATGGCACCTCTGCTTCTTTCAAATCGCCAATAGTTATAGAATACAGAAAAAAATCCATTCGATCAAAAAAACATGTGGTGTACCAAGATATTTGAAGTCAAAATTAGTGTCATCATATTTTTCACAAGAAAATGATGCAACTTTGGATGAGTTGAACACATTGACAAAATTCTCTTTTAGGTTAATCAAATTCTGGGAATTGATATGTGGTTAGACGAAAAAATGCAACTAGGATATATTTTAATTATCTCATAAACAAGTCGAAACGCCTCCGTGTTATCTTCGAAATCTAGAAGTTGGAGAACTATTCAAATTTTCAAGAGATTTCAAACTGAATAAAATAAATCTCTGGAATCGTTGCAAGATTGACTAATTTGAATATCTGACAGGTTTAACGAATTCTGAATGACAAATAAATGTAATTCGTTGAACAAATCGAAGAATTTTGAAGACAGAATAAATTTGTTGACACGGACTGTTTTCCTTGAATTAATTACTGGAAAACAGAGTAGATTTACAACTTATTTAGCGAAACGCTTTTCGAAAACAAATGTGACCGTTTGAAAGCTTTACCCCACTTCTAAGAAACAATTTTTGAGAATATCATAAGAATATTAAATGATGGTTTGCCAGATTGTAGCAAACCATTATTCAAAATGAAATTTGCAAAGCAACTTTCACTATCAAATTGTGGCTATCCAAGAAACATTTGGTTGAAGCCGTGATGTTTTCAAATCTTCCCTGTGAACCTTTCTTTCATACCATATATACGATTATAATAGGTGATGACATTTTTCGATGTTTTGTATAACATCTGTACGAATCTTGATGGCTGGTGTATCCAGATTTTCGACGTTATAAACACAACATAACCCAAATTACATTTACGTTTCTGAAGGTAGATACAAAATGTGATCGAGATTTTGAATACAGTGGATTATATCATAATGACATCATACAAAACGCATTGAACATTGTTTCCATGAGAAGAAGCTACTTTATGACAAATAATAATAATAACTTTATTCACAAGAGCAAGAGTACATTTACCAGCTGAACAGAGTGCCTAGACGATAAGTGCTACTGCACTTGTTTTGCAAACAATTAGTAAGTATAATGTAATGAAAATAATATGAAATACAAAAAAATTAAACAATAAAAGACAGTAATTTTGCATCACAATAAATTTAAATGATTATTCAAAATATGATAAAATAGTTGAATTGATATAATAATAATATACTGAAAATATGAAAAATGAGAAATGAAAATTTTCTGTTTTTTACCACGTTTATTCGTAACTAAAGTTACTGCAGTTACGTTCTATAAGGACATTTTCAAACTTTTATATAAAGGTACCCTAACACAATGAAAATTCATACTCTTTCGTTTTGAAAATTTTTGTATTGCCGTAATCCTTTCAAGGCTTATTTCTCCCTAATCAATTATAATTCGTAGTATTTTCATAATTCTCAAACCTGAAAGTAACGAAAATATCAATTTTTGGTCAAAATTCGATTGCTGTATAATTTGGTATGATCAAATAGCATCTCAATTCATTCACCATCTCAAACGTGTAGGCTTTGCTTGGTTTCCATGACAGAAAAAATGAATGTGTTGTTGATAACTGTTGAGAACTGTCAGATGTTTATGAACATATCAGAGATGTATTCAAATGATGAGAGGACTGATATGCTATTTAGTCATGCAAAATCGAATAGAAATCCTCTTTTGGCAAGGAATATATATGTTGAGCTACCGTCGTATTCTGAACATCCAAATGTTTATAATACGACGAAAGAAATTTGAGGGACTATGGTGCATTTGACAGAAATAAAACAAGAAAATGTGTGGTTACTGGAAGTGTGAGGAATCAAGTAAATTTTATTGGTAAGCAAATATTACCACATAAAAATTTACACAGTGAAAACATCTTTTTTTTTTTTAATTTAGGATGGCCAGTTACAAAAATTAACCCCGTAAATTTCCTTCGACCATTATCGAAGTTACCTTTTTTCTCATTTAATTGTCTTCATATCTGTTACGGTTTAGCAATGTTACCACATGAAAAAAGAAAACGGCCTGTAGATTGTGTACTTTCTAATACCGTGATATTTTTCAAACAACTACCGCCATCTGTAGGTCATGCCGGGTACTTCCGTGGTATACTCGACTTTTTTAAAAATACTGTGTTCCTCAGATTTACGTTTGGCTCAAGAACACCCTGTAAAACTCGTTCATTCCATAGAATGTTGCTTGTGGAAAATTCTTTCAGTAACGAGAGCAACTTTGTCTATTTGTTATTCTTACCGTATTCCAGAAAAACAAACAATTATTATTAATTGTTTCCTTACATGCTACCGATGTACGACATAAATCAAACATTATTTTCTAATGACTGACTCTTTCAGTCGTACTGCAGAGCCATTCCATTTCAAAATCACGACCGCCGTATAAAATATTCATAATCTACAACTATTATTTTGTTGTTTGTGAACGTTCGCTTGCATCACAGTGTAGTTCGATCTGCGAAAAATGCTAACGATGCCAGCGTTGCTATAAATGGCTAATTCAATTACGGAATGAATTGATAATTCGATACGACCGAAGTTATGTAATACGGTTTGTACTGAGCAGCATAGTATCGCTAATTAGATGCTATCGTCTATGTTGGTGGGACTGGCAAAGATGAATCAGGTTCCAACGGACCACGGCAGAATGAAAAAGAAGTGTGTTTGAGAATAAGCAGCGATCTACAATTTTTTATCTAATGAAAACACTTCTACAGTTTGTGGCTGTTATTCATAGCATACTGAGATTTCTCTGGTGTAATAAGTGAAATAGCATAGCATACTGAAATTTCTCTAGTCTAATTAGTGAAATATGCTCCTTGAAACGCGTTATAGCAGTTTTTCCAGTTTGACCAACGTAATTTGTGTCACGATTATTATAACACAAGAACTGTTGCGCTGGATATCTCTAAGGCCTTTGACCATGTGTGTCATGAGGGTTTGCTGGCCAAAATTCGATGCTATGGCTTGTCCGATCATTTCTGTGCATGGCTCTCCAGCTTCCTTGAAGAACGTTTCCTGCAAGTGGCCAGGAGAATGTATATAATGTATATAAATTGACGTACAACAAACTGACACAATAACTTTTGAATTGAGAATTGAAATATTCAGTGATACTTATTTTATGACCCGTCGAGATGTAAATGAAAGGATCTAAATCAGTTCTTAGTGATTTTGTTCTGATGTGGCGAAAGTGTTTCTATTCCTACTTGTGAAGCTACAACTTTCAATTGGAGAGAATCTCCCAAAGTACTTTTTGAAAATATAGTGTTGAAAATTCCAAAACATATGTTTATATTTCTATGTAACAATTGTAAATATCTCGAAAACGATCACCTCCAGCGTTGTTGAGGAGGTGTACCTTTTTTACTTGGAAAAGGTGTGGTAATTAGGTTTTTTCATGAAAAGTACCAACAGTTTACTGTCAAAAAAGTTAGGGCAATTTGAAATAAATAATGACAGCGTACGCAGCGACCTCTAGATGTTACATGAAAATTAATACGAAATTATGATTTCCCACGTCAAAAAAACCCCGGGTACCGAATTTCGTGCAAATAACTTATTTTTTGCAAGAGTTATTTTCAAAAAGCGAACAAAAATTCAATTTCAACACCCTATGTCTCCGAAACGAAGCATTTTTGGACAAGAGTTCATAGACTTTTTTTCTTAAAATTGTCTCAGGAATACGTCACTTGAATATTTTAATGTACTTATGTTACACAGGGTGTAACATAAACTAGTTACAAATAAAATACAATATAACCCTTGTAATGTAAACGAATTTTAATAAATAATCTGTTAAAATAAACTTACAAACATATCTCACATTTTTTGTTCATGGACCGCCACTGTTGACAGATTCTAGAGCTTTTACGGAGACTCATTTATAACTACACAATATTTATTCGCATTTAAGCTACACATGGTATCTTCTGCGGGAATTTTCCATTTAAAATCGTTTCAATAGTAGGTGAGTTCATCGTTTTGGAGTGCAAATGAATTTGCTTCATTCAGGACAAGATAATCACTCAAATAACGGCAATCCGACGATTTTTGTCCTGTCCTGGTAATTATAACTGATAATCGTGATGGGTTAACACTTTCTTACGATAGGAATAACTACGCTTGCGTATGGAAATCTACGCGAAAGTAAAGAATTGCGTCCCTTATTTTTTACTCTTTATTGAGTTGTGTTGGTCACTGATTAATTAACGCCGATTCAATGTTTTCATACAGGGAAATTGACTGAAGTCATCATGCTGTAAGTGAAAGCAGCAAGTCAGGACAATAGATTCTCTAGTCGAAAGACCACAAAATTATTTTTCCGGTGGTCTCGGTAGTGTAGAGGTTAGCACATCCGCCTTTCAAGCGGAAGACCGGGGTTCGATTCCTGCCAGGCCACCGTGCTGGGTAATCGCACGTTAAAAGGTAAGGCCTCGTTAATCCATTGCTCGCACAAGTTTCGACTTCTGAGGATTGATGTTCGTCAGCTGGTTAACGGAACAAACAATTTTAGAAAAACAATTAGTTTTTCCAATGTGTGTTTCCCATTTTTTTAGATCATGGCTTGTAATAACTCCGAGATCTTCTTGGTGCGCCCTCAATGAAATACTGCTCTTCTGGATTTTTGGAACGAAGATTGACACCACTTTTCCACTTGCTGATGGTCATTGGTCATTGTATTTTTATCCAGCTGAAGAGAGAGACGTTGGTTTCAATTTCACTCACGAGATCGTTAACAAATATATTGAAAATCAATGGGCCAATCACAGATCCCTGGAAAACACCAATTACTGCTCGGTATCGATTCGAACCCGGCAAGATCTATGCGATGGAAAATTTGGTATCCATCGTAACAGGGTTCAGCAGCATCAAAATGCTATGGTTTATGTAATAATAATAATTAACTTTTTCATCGGTAGAAAAATATATGAGTACCCAAATAAATGAATAAACAGATGGAGAAGGTCTACCAAAAGGCACAGTTAGCTTTTGTCGGTACCACAGAGGACAGACAAATTCCCTCTAGCACTCAACTTCAAAAATATAGTAGGCTTTCATGCGGGACTCTGTCAAATGCTTTTTCAAAGAAGAGGTAGATAACATTGACAGGCAACTCACGTCAAGTTTTTTGAAGTCAATGGTTGACACAGTGTAGTTAATTTCAGATGGTGGATCAACCACGGAGAAACCTATGTAGATGTTTGCCAAGAAAACTAATTTTTTTCCTATCCTCCTAAAGCTCTGTATCAGGCAGTAGTCTAAAGTAGAGTCAATTGGCCAGGCCTTGATAGTTTTTTATGATGCTATGGAAAGAAAATTTATACAATATGATTGAATGGGAGCATTCATATACCACTCTACAAAGTAAAAATATAGTGTATGAACGTCCCCCTAGTAATCCCCATAGATTTATATTGTCACAACTTTCTTAAGAGAACTATCGCTCTGAATCTGTTTGAAATATATTTTATCGTTACCCAGCTATCGTCTCCTCGCAAACGTCAACCCTCAGAAGTCAAAACTCATGCAAGCTGATGATAAACGGGGTCTTTCCTTTCAGCATGCGATTCTTTGCACTGTCAGAAGTACACGGTGAACTACCGCTCTCCAGGTACAGATCTTTCAATTGGAATTCTAGATAGAGCATTTTTTTGCACAGGCACCGGTCTCTGGAAGATTTTCTGTAGTTCTTGCTAAATCTACAATTAGTAAAAATCAAAACTTAGTTAAGTACTCTATAGTCGATTTATGCCTAAGAGAGGACGAAATTTAAAGTGTTTCCTAGAATTATATTTCAGTGAAATCTTCAAATGCTTATTTTTAATGAACACCGTTCTCTATACATAAATTTGGACGTTGAATAAATAATGCAAGCACACTATAATTCATCTATTTTATGTGCTGACATATTTCTTTATTATAAAAAAACAAGGCTGAATGGTTTAAAGATACTGAAGATAAATAACTGGAATATAGATTAGCTTCGAGGATATTAATCAAATCATTATTGTCAAGAAACTGAAAACTCAAACCACAGCATATTTTCCAAAATAGGTCTGGAAAATTTTCTGTGATAGTGTGTGCTGTTGAAAAAATCAACTTCAATGTCAACAATTTCGTGATTTATTACAATACTTTTCATATTCAGATATGAATTTAATTAATTAGAGTGATCTAATAGAACAATGAACTCCACTTTATTAAGAATATGTGTAAAATTTGCAGAATTAGCAGAAACAATGTATTTCGTCAGATAGAATTTCTAATTCTATCTCCAAGTAATCAGTAAGAAATATGCCAAATAGTGAATTAAATGTAAATGTATCCTGCTGATAGTGAATATATACTACTAATGATGTCAACAGTTCGAATTGATCATGTTGTATAGGCTTTTACAGCCGGTGTCTGACCAATTGCCTAATTTTTCCAGATTCATCAGCAGTGTTCTGCAGGTTTTTATACCTGACGTTTCGTCTGACACTGCGGCAGAGATCAAAGATGATGCAGTAATTGCAATTGGTCATGTTGCGTTTGTCTTTATGATGGGACTAGGTTTCGAACGGTTATCTGCGATCCATTCTACGACTGACCTAGAGGAGCCTGGAACTGAAAAGATTTCCGGTGTAAATGGGCAGTAGGTAAGAGTGATAAACACTCCTGTATTGGAGTGAGAGACGTGAAGCTCTCCTTGTGAAAGAGTCCTTAAGCTAGGCGTAAGTTGGAAGCGTATGAATTGACGCATCACAGCACGATCTTTGGTAACCCATGAGAACCAATAGAACAGCGCAAGTTGGCGCTTGGACACGACATGGCGAGACTAGCGTGACACGTGACTCGAGATGGCGCGACTAGCGTGACACAGTTTTTCGTGCCAATTCTATCGCGTGTCGCCAAAGGCTTTGCGTGCTCAGTAGGAATAGGTTGTTGGGTACAACATCTCTTTGAGTCAGTGCCTCGTTGGATCATCCCATGCACTTCTGCAAATTGATTTTGATTCATTCGGAAGTGATTACCAAAATCACCCTCACTCATCTTCTTTGATATCATTGATTTTCTTCGTTTTTCCCTTTCCAAGAGAATATTCTTGTTGGGTGATTTTACTTTATTGTCATTGAGCAAACAAAGGAAAAGTTCGTCTTCAGCATCATTGTCGGATTCTGATTCCGAATTCAATCAATGGCGGTACGATTGTCATTTCAAAACTGAGTTCAATTTGTGGATCACACGCGTACGAAACGCGTGTGACACGTGCGTCTCGTATGGTTTATGCAGGTCAGCTCACACGAGCTCAATTTACACCTAGCTTTACGGTTGAAATTATTCCCATATTAATGTATTTCTATGGCCTCTCTGGCCTCTCAGATAGTACCCTCTGGTTTTATCAAGAACTTGCGTGCGTTCGAAGGCAATGTCATGGCTGTTTTTGACAGAGCGTATTCAGCGTTTCTTACTGTTTCGTATAAAGATGGAGTAGAAAGCAGAAAAATGATCTCCCCTAAAATTATACTCCACCAATTTATTCATTATTTGGTTCGAACGGATGACATGGAATTATATTTCCAGAATGATGGTTTTTCAAAACCCTACATGCTAAAAGTAAAGAGATATAATGAACTATTAGCATAGATCAACAACATACAAGAAGCATATATTCTGCTTTATTAATCCATCACCGTGTTAGGAATCACACGTTAAATGGAAAGACCTCGTTATTCCTTAGCTCTCGCTCCTGTTGGATAGTCTTCCTGATGCCCTATTGACCTAACCTAACCTAGTCCTTAGCTCGCACAAGTTTTTCAACTTCTGAGAGTTGTCGTTGGTATGGGGGCGGCTGCTGATTAACGGAAAAACAGATTTCAAACAGATTTTTTAGGCAGATCTCCCCAATTACATGATTTTGCTCCACGCAATCGCATACGTTTTTTATCATCTTCCGAAAGCGGTTGAATGTTTATGCAATTATTGAAGAGTGTAGACTAAATCCTACGTGCGGTCGAGTTTCATACAGTCCGAGACGCAGATCAGTTGCTAGTCATAACAGACGAGTTTACAAAACGCCAGCTGATACTTTTTGCTGAAAGGTAGAATATGATATTAAGCGGTGTTTATGATCCTCGAAGTTACTAATTCGATAGCGAATCTTGCACCCGGTTGCAAGTGTTAGGTGAAGTTTTACGTGTTGATATACGAGTGCTTACTACTGATGTCTCACAGGAATTCAGATAGCATTCGGGGGTTAGAAAGAAATAACATTTCTTACAGAAAAATATTTCTTCCAGAAAGAAATATTTTTCATCAAGTTTTCTAGAAACAATGTTATGATATCGGAAATGTAATTGAACTTGTATTCCGAAAGACGACAACCACATCGAACAATGTTCAAGTTATTGGATCAAAATTTCACCGACTTTGGTTGATTTGAAAAGTCGAGGAAAAATTACGGAGACAGAATGGACCAGGAAACTAAAGGAAATTTGATAAAAAATAATAATAATAATTATATCGTTTATTATGCATAAAAAATACATTTTATACATAAAGGGAAAAGGGTTAGCCAGAGGCTATTTTCCACCCCTCCCAAAATCATATAGAGTGCAAGAAAATAATAATAAAATTAAAATACCTATTCAC
>WOGR01003193.1:0-16216 GCA_015342045.1 Leptinotarsa lineolata
TTATGCTATATGGCAGATGAAGCCCAGTTTAGATGAAGCAGGCCTCCTAAATATTTACTACGCAATGGTTCACTCTCGGCTTAGTTTAAATATCATGGCTTGGGGAAGAGCAAGAGACTTAAATAGAGTTTTTGTGGCTCAGAAAAGAATCCTGAGACTTATATTTGATTTGAATTTCAGAGATAGTTGCCGGCCTACAAATGGTTAATAAACTACTATTATTATTATTATTATAATTAAAATATTTTACTACATTTCAAAATATACTGTAGGTTCTAGCAGTTTGAGCCTTGAGGATGCCGATGAAGCTGTGAGAAAATGTGTTGAAATCATCGAAAATGCAAGTAGTGATGGACAGCATAAAAAAAGTGGGTCAACGGAAAGAGTGAACAAGATAGTGAAAAAAATGGCGAAGAAGAAAATTACGGAGATGGAGAAATATAAAAATGATGTATACGAACTGATTGAGGCCTTAAAAAAGTATCTGAAGCAAGAGTATGAATGCTTAGTTACCAAAGAAGCTGTAGACCAAATTATTAAAATCTGTGGTGAGTTTAAAAACATTTGTATTGAAAGGAAAATAGGATTTTCGACCTTTTACTCCTCCGTACTTCATACAAAAAAATAACTGCAATAAAAATTGAAACGGATATATTTCATATATAGGAATGTTACAAAGGGTTGTGTGATTGATATCTCTTTGCAATTCAATAGATAGATAGGTAGATATTTATTCTCAGTGTTCACAGTCGTCCATTTAGAAAAAATTGATAGTCATCAAATTTTAAAAAAATGGTTACATTTACCAAAATATGTGTATAAATGTATCATTGAAACTAATAACGATAGACAAAATTACACAACATAAGACAATCTCTGCGACGAAAGGCCTTTTTCTTGTCATATAATCCAAATTTCATGTGAAATTAGTTGCTTTGAAAGAATTTTTCTTAATATTTGCCTTTTTCAACATAGATGGCAAATTTGAGACCTCCAGTCTTATCTTTTCGAGTTTTACTGCTAATGATACGGTTATCTCAATTTGAAGTTCAGTATATTTCTGAATTCCCTGAATAATTATAAACTGATCTGTTTCCCTTCCAGATAATAAAAACTGCTTAGAACATTCCACCAGGCAGAAAGTAATATGGATCATCAGGGATCTGCCTAGGAAAGAAACTTTGATATTCCTCATAAGACATCTGACGAAGCTGACAGAAAAGGAGGCTCTCTATCGTGGATCCAAATCGGACTTGGTTAGTATCTGGGCAAAGGTTTTGATACCGGAGCAATTCGTAGAGTCGGAGGAGATTTCAAAGAACTGTTTGAAGATTCTGTTGGAGGTTCTCGACGAATCAAAAAGTGACGTCAGCACGAAGCCTAAAGGTATACCAGATGGCTTGTTAGATGCCTTGAAGAACCATCGTAATATGAGGGATAGGGTTAGCAAATATGATAACGTACCAGACGAGTCTGATCTTAATAAGGAAGAGACGATTTTAGAAGAGAAGACTGATGAATACGAAAACACCAAACTATGAATTGAAATGTTCATTTTCGGACTTGATCATTATTACCGTTTGTATTTAGTGGAAGAAATTACAGAACACTTCAAAGAAATATTTGTGAGGGATTTTCAGAGAGTTTCAGAAAAGAGAAGAAGAAGAAAAACGTTTTGGAATAAAATTGAGACTGTTCTTTGAAGTGTGGTTGAGTGTATATGAGAAAATAGTTAATTTCTATAATATATTCTTCAGGTAATTCCAGTTATATTCTCAAATGTTTCTTGATGATTTCATATTTTATAGTTTTATAGAATTTAACAAGACAGTATTAGCTTTAGCTCTGTATAATAATTGAAAATATTTGAAATGTTCTGTGATAAGTTGAAAAATCATTCCAAAACAAAAATATCTATTCGATTTTACATTAGCTTTTTGACATTTATAGTGATACTTGGGATATCCGTGACTGTTGCATTTGACGTGAGTCACTAATGAAATAGTTTCCTAAGAATGTTTCGAAAAACTTGGATAATGGTGAAGTCATATATTTGTAGAAGAATTTTAATTTTGACAGAGCCTTCAACAATTTTTTTGGGAAATATAAATCTACTACCACAAGTTACATTTTTAATAATTAGTTGAAAAGCCTCAGAGATGAAGACTCAATTCCAGTGTGCAATATACAGAGTGTTTAGGAACTCTTCAGATATTATTTTCTCAATATGCCAGAACCGATTATTGGTGGTAGTTCAGTTGTTTTTCAACGAATGTTTCTAGTTCTTCGGAGCGATTACATAACACTCTGTATGGAAATGAACGTGAAAGACTGAAAATTAGGCCCTTTTCCAAAGACAATAGTAATATTTCCGATACGTGATAGTGTTCTATTGACTTTGTTCCTTCTTAGATCTAGAGATATATGGAATAATTAAGGGTAAATACTTCCAATTGAAATTCAACAAGTTGACGATGAGTCAAGAAGGCTGAACTTGTTGAAGGCGACAATAATACATTAAAAATACTTCAGAATTGAAGACATTTTGACAATCAGAAATTTTTCTGGTTATTTTCATTTGCACATTTCATTTTCGTCTATTTAGAATCTGGCTTTTCTGTTTCTTTCAACTTTAGAGTAGGAATTATATTTTTTTGACTTTAACCAAGAAGTTTCCACATAGAAATCGGAATTTCCGAGTCTAACCTCAGAATAATTCTGACTTCTAACTTAGAATTTTTGACATTAAATTCGTGTTTAGAGTCGAAAATTCCGATTTTTGTATTGTAATTTTCACCGTCGGAAAAATATGAATCCTACTTCGTAATTCAATAAACTATGCTTCTATACTTTTCATTTCGTTAATTCAAAAATATTTTCCTGACTCAAAAAATACGCCTCTTTTTTTTTAATTTGGAAATGACTCAAATATATGATTTATTTAGATAACAGATAAAAATTTTGTTTATTGCATAAGATGATTGTGAGGCCGTATCTGGCTTCTATTTTATATTGTTACCAAAGTAGCTCAAGTGCCTTTTGTGAAGGTGGGAATTATTTGCAATTTATGCACGTTAAAAACTTTGCATTAATTTATTTTGTAATTTGTAAAAGCAATAATTTGTATATATGTTCAAATAAATTTATTATTACAGTTCGAGAATGTTCACTTATTAATTCCCTAGAAAATATAACAAATTTGAAAGCATCGTTTAGAATAAAAGATATTTGTATTCTGGTGTCTCTCAGTGATTATTACTGGCTTAGGCTGAGCGCACACGGGAGGTTTTCCAAACAGACGATTAAAATTTCGGCCAATTAAAAATCGACTTGAATTTATGTCTGGGCGCACACTCGAGCAACTTTTTAGTTGAGGAATTTATGTTCTCGAGCTATGTGGAGTTGAAAATTATTCATGTGGTCTCAGAATATCTTAAAAATACAATGGACTTTGTCGAGTTAACTTGTGTTTGTGCTCTGCTATCGAGCAAGGAAAAAATAATTTATTACAACTATTTACCCCTCCCCCATCTCCCTTGTCAGCAAAATTAAGCAAAGCTCTTACCCCCCTCTCATGCTTACGTAAACTTTGTTATATGCATTTTCTGTTTTTTAGCGGACTGTAACGCACATAATATTCATTTAAACAAACTTTATTGACTCGGTATTCAACAAAGAGTAATAATGCGAACAAAACAAACTTCTTTAAAATTTTTGGTATACATATCAATTCAAATCAACAGTCTTCAATCACTCGAATCCACGATTTTTCAAGTTTTCAATGACGTTAGATATTTGCAGCTCAATGTTGTGTGTCTGCTCACTTTCATCCGATTTTGGAATGTCTACGTCGTTCTCATCGAGCCATTCAACATCGTGGTCCTTCAAATTTTGAATAACGCACATCAGTTCATTAGCACGACAAGCAGCGATTCTTATCGGTCCAACTTTGACACCAGTGGGACTGTTTACTTTTTTATGGATCTTCTCGATGTGGAGGTTTAGCGACTTGACGTAAGCGTAATAAAGACCACACGTTTTGCATGTTCGACTTGATAGCATTATTTTTCCGTCGGACAAAAATAATCGTGAGGCATTTTGGCATTTGCAGGAAATCTATGAGTAATGCATTTAAGCGTAGCGCTAAATTGATTGGAAGATTGAGAAATTGCTCTCCATCACACAAAAGCAAGTCGTTTGTTTTACTTTTACTCGTGGTGGAATTAACTTGTTGTCTAGTGTTCTAAATAGGCCACTACTTGGACCACAGCATTCTATGTTTCTACATTTTACAATGTAAAGCAAGTTCTGTGTACCATTTAATGTCTGGGTAATCCGGAAGATCTTGTTCGCCTGGTCCATTGAATCTTTCTAGATGTTCATTAATTGTAACGCCACTTTCATCCAAATAAGCCGCAAAATGGTCATGAGGCAATATCAAACCAGCCAGTTTACGACTAAGAGGAGCCATTCTGCGCTTGGTATCTAAAAACAATGCATCGAGATCATGTCGCTCTAAGTGTTGTATATGAAACTTTATAACTTTGGCCAAATGCGCCTTACGGAAGCAAAGGCCAAGAAAACCTAGAGAGAGAACCTTATAACTTTTTAATAACTCGGATGTTCATCTGGCCCTCCATCAACCGTCATGATTACCACTGGTTTCACCAATCCGTGGTCAGTTTTAGCAGATGCTTGAAACTCAAGTTCAGGAAGCGTCTCGAAAATAACTACCGCTGACGAAATCACCATCTAGACCATCCGCCCCCCACGTCATCAAAAATAAGCAAAGCAAAGTGCTTACGTAATACTTGAACGACCCCTAACGAACAAATCTGGGTCGAAATCAGCCATTCTTTTGATGCAAATCAGGAAAACAATTCAAAACAACAAATCACAAAACAAGGACGCTGATGTCAGAAGAGATTTTAGTCACTTGTGACAGGTTACAACCTGTATGAACAAACTTTTGTGACCTGCTACAAATATGCAACTGTATATAAAGTAGTTAAATAAAGTACTTACTTACTTACTTACTAGTTCTAAACTCCAAATATCACCTGAAAATAGCAAATCAGACTTTGCCGAAACGTTGATGAATCAGTATTCAAATAATTTACTTAATTACTATTTAAATCATGTCCCTGTAATAGACATTTTTGTTTCTTGGGATTGATTAAGATCATCATTATTAATTATTTGGTAAATATCTCCGTTACTCACCAAATGAATTTGTCAAACTCATTTATATTACAATCAGTATCACGAGGGATACTTATGAAGATCCCTTTCAGACTCACCTGATTAAAGAGATTAATATTCATAAGTACAAAGTGCATGTATGTTTTGATGAATGCCTTCAAGGTTGACTCTCTATGAGTTAGATATTTACTTTTAGTTATCTATCACAGACAGTATTTTATCTTCACAGAAGAACTAGAAACTGGATGAGGTTTTTATTTTAACATGCTACTGTCATGTTTCATTTTGATAAATACCACAAAAACAATCACATATATTAAATGTTTCATTGTTGACGATAAGATTTAAAAATTTACTTTTCGATTGGTTCCGAAAATACGGCTAACCGACGGTCATCGAACTGTACCCTGTATATACCCAAACGCATCGTTGACAGTGGCGAATTCAGAAAATCATTTTGGGGTGGGAGGCAGTTCACAACTCAGTGTATGTGGTATAAAACCCCTCCATAAAGCACTGAGTCTTTGGAGGTTTTTTATTGATGTTCAGAAGTATGCATTTAGGAACAAACATTTGAAAAAAAACTAATACCATTGCTCAGTTTTAAATATTGTATTACAACTGACAGTAAGAAAAATATGTATTGAAAATAACCCTTACTATCATTACATCGAGTGAAAAGCTGTTTAGGTACGAGCATAATGAATTATAAAGTAGATTATAATGACTTTTTAGTAATCAAATTTATTGATGGTCGAACATAATAATATTTTTATAATATAAACATAATATTTTTCATATGTAAATTTTTTATAACACCTTCAGAAATAATTTTCTCTTGTGCTTTCTTATGTATACGTTCAAGACTTCTTCAGCTTTCTTTGTTTTGGAAATATACTGGCGTACGTGCAGTAAAGCCAAACCATTTATTCTCTCTTCAGTCATTGTATTGCGTAGATATGTTTTTAAACGACGAAGCTCCTTAAAGATGGCAGAGCTGTTGTCTCGTTTTTCCTGTACGCTCTGTATTGAGCTTCTACAAGCTGCGAAGCTTGCAGCACATCCTTGTATTATGAATTTGATTAATATTCTTCAACGGTTAAGCTTTATTTGTATTTTGGGTTTTATCAATCTGTATCGCTCTGACTTTTCTTTACCCTGTGTCCCCCTTAGATCCGCCACTGATCGTTGATATAGCGTATCTCTCTTTTATCTAAAGTATTTAATGGTCAGGATATATTTTCGTTGTTTATTTTTGTTAGATTTCTTACTAAGTAAGTTCTTAGATAACTATATACGCACGTCTCCGTTTTTTAGAAGTAAAAATTATTTTTTTCACCTTCACGAAACTTCAATATAGAGGCATTAATTCAATACAGACAATGAACAATCAATAATAAACAACAAACGAATGAATTACATGATAAATCACATATTTTGCAGTTATGGGGAATTTCGTAGTGCAGACAATGTTCCCGCTTATAATAATTTTATTGAGTGCAAGAATAGTGATTAATTCAGCGGTAAGTGAATCATTTTCAACTTTACTGTATACCTGCAGTGCAGTATATAAGAAGTCACTTCGAATGGCATAAAAACTAAATAGTTACAGAACGTCAGCAGTTTCTTTGTATGGCATGGGAGGCGTGGAATAATTTTTTCCAAATTAATTTTATTTTTCATGAACCTACACGGATTGTTGTTTTTTAGTGATAAAGAGATGCCAACATTAGTCTTTTATTTATTAAGCTGTTAAATATGCCAACATTAGTCTTTTATTTATTAAGCTGTTCAGATTGACTTCGTATAGACTAAACTAATTTATTTTGTAGGAATATATGATAAAGAAAATAACTTTTGTATAATTTCTACTACGATAAATTAAATAAAAATCGTAGCAGAAATTAGACAGAAGTTATTTTCTTTCTCCTATAAGTATAAACTCCTCAGTCCTATGGAACTATCCTGAACCTAGGTGGTGATGATTCCACTTTATGAGGGAATGATCGACAGAAAATTCAAATCATAAATATCAAAAATGAGGATTTTCTGATTTTCTGCTCACAGTGAAAGTTGCAGAGAGAGTAAAAGCGATTTCTCATTTGGGCAAGCTTCTCTTGATTTTCTTTTATACTTGTGTTTTGATTTTTCTGGAAATTCGATTGATAGCTTCACCATTTTTTGATATCAATCATGATCAGAGTTATGATGGGTGACAGAGTTGGAACCTGTCCAGCAAAAGGTCCATACCTATAAAAGCCGCCGAGATCACGTCACTATTGCGGTAACACAACGATTAGTAAATTCATGGGGTCTTCTTCATCAACATTGAAGACCTCGATGTATCAAAGCGTCTGACCTTCGTTTTCCTCAGGTCGAGTGGGCTGGAATCGGAAACTGACGGGTTCATCATGGTCTGCCAGGGTGGTGTCTTCAACACTTTAGTCTACCGTAATCGCGTGATGGGTATAGGATAAAATATCGAGATTTTCTCTTCGAACTCCACAGACTCTATCCTGACTACACTGTCAAGATGGTTGTTTTGATTATTGGAGTCCCTGGTGCAATTATGCTCTCCCTACTCTCGAATCTCAAGATCATGCCGGCTTGCCGCACCAAGGCAGAAATCTTGCCAGATAAATGCAGAAGGGTGTCATTCTGGGCTCATTGCGCTTGCTTAGAGCACATGAGTCTCGAACCCAATGATCACGGTGTGCGCCGTGGTCGTTGGTTGATAATGCTCAGACCCAAAAAATGACGAAACATCTCCATGGGAGTTTGTATCCCAAAACGCCCTTTCCACGTCTATACTTTCCCCGAAAACCGGGAGACCGTGTAAAGACAAATGAGAAACACTTTTTCTCTAACCCTTCAGAAAGCCAGTGGACAAGAGGGCTATTGACTGTTTTTCTAATAAAAGATGAATTTTCAGTTTTATGTGTGTTGTGTTTCGCGGTGTCTCAGTTTGAAAGAAAATTAAAACACTACACTATACAAGTTATTTACTTGTATTAACGTCCCACATGAAGAAAATATGCTTCAGTATTCTATGATACGGAAGCACAATGGAGTTCATTTTAATAAACGTTATTTTTCAAGTTGTGAAAGATTGAGATCAAAAAATCGTAGAGAATTGATAAAGTTTTGTTGTTAGTTTCAGTGAGCTAGTATATTGTTACATTTTCCCCGTGAGTTCGACAATAATTGACCACAGTGTACAATTAATTCCGACTTTATTTCACTATTATACTGCCAATATGAAACACAAGCTTCAACCGAACTTCAGACTGAAACTCAAATGTCTATTGCCTTATTAACTCACTTCGTACCGCACTTTCAACTAGGCTAGCCTCATTTGCCTGCTGGTAGTACTTACATATCCTAATGTGAGTCTTCGAAAGCCGAAAGGAATGTTCTCGAAACGCCGCGACACCTATAACGATCGAAAAGCACAAGCATTGTTGAGCGCGACCTTTTTCAAGTCACAGTCGATTAACGAAACCCAGCGGCCGCCGGCGTTATTTTTTCTAGGGGATAATTTATAATAATATCAATTGTATGGAGGATTTATCTTGATACATCCACTTTCTATGATGATGAAAAAACCTTTTGAAATCGTTTTCAAAGTGAGCAGTGAATCGGAAGGAATGGTTTGAAAATTACTACAAAAAATGTTTATCAAACACGGTAGCCCTAGAAAGAGATGATGTTTGTGATCAAGTGACGTCATGCAGCACTTTGATTAATGTTTGTTACAACTTGAGAAATAAATAAAAATTAAATTCTATGAAAATAGAAGGAAATATTGTGTTTTTTTGGATTAACTATGTAAATCGCAATTTCAAGGCAAAATTATATTTGTTACTATAATATTGGGACGTAAAATCCGTATCGTTCGCACGTCAAATAGTAAGACCCTAACCTTCCATTGGGTCACCGATGTTTCAGGAATACTGTTGAAGATTGCTCGTATGTTGGTGGCGAAAACAACTTTTGATAAAGTGATAATTTTTTTTTAGTTGTATCCTACCTATATGTGTCTCGTTTTTCAAAGTGTTTGACATTTATAACTATTACTTGCTAAGATATATTAATATATTTCTGTTTAGACCGAGGAAGATAAATACACATTTAGTGCTGCTGTTGTGGAGTATCATCCAGTAGATAACAATTCTCATACCACTGAAGAGAAGCTTGAAGCAAGAACAAAAAGTTTCATCGATCTCTTGAAGCAAGTTGAACTAGTAAGAAAAATTTTGATTTTATACACAATAGATACGCCAAAATTTCCGATTTTTTTTTTTATTTAATATATATGCACTGATATGCAAGTTCAGTAATACTTTACTCTAAATTAGCAAAATAATACATTCCTTTGTTTTACTACGCCCGTGTGATATTTTTTTCAGATATCTTTCTGAACGGGTCTAGATTTCTAAGAATAAAGTACTTTTCTGATTGGCATTTTTTATTAATGTATATTCCTATTGTGTATTTGAAAATGTACAGATGAATCGAAAGTACCGAAAAATGAGCATTATTATCAGAAAATATTTTGTTCATCACTGTATATAAATTTCACATTGAAAAAAAATCGGTTTGCAGACAATGGAGATATTAACCGTATCGGGATTTTTGGCGTATACTGTATTTTAGATATTTTTTTATGCTGTATTTTAGATATTCTTTGATAGACATTTTATTTTAGAGTACTCAATATTTCTTATGGTTTTTAAGGCATATAATCTATATATATAAATATAGCTAAATCACACCCTTCAGCAGATTCTCTACTGATTTAGTTTTGTTTATTTTTCAAATTATTGAAGGTTATATACCAAAAAAAAAACAGTAAGAAATACTGTATTTTAGCTTTATTACATGTATGTTTCCATTCGAATTAAAAATGTATTCTTATTCGAATAAATTTCGAATATGTTCTTGAGATTTCTGGATATCTAATATCACAGCACAGTAAAAAAATCTGTTTCAAATCTGACCAGCTGTCGCACCCATACGAACGACAGCCCTTAGAAGTCGAAACTTGTGCGAGCTAAGGACTAACGAGGTCTTTCCTTTCAACGTGTAATTTCTAACACGGTTGCAGAATCATTCCAGCTTCAATTAGATAAATTCTCCCGACAAAAATATCTTGTCAAAGTTGGGATCGAACCCACGACATTCCGATCGTGAGTTGGGCACACTACCACCGTGCCAATACCGTAGGATGAGATCCTCATCCAACACGTTCAGTGCTGTAGTATCGAAGGATTCGAAGGTACCACGGGCATCGAATTAGTTATAATAAACTCGGATATCAACAGATGTGTGGACCGCATGTTCCCAGGCTTGGGCTCTTGAAGAGTCGGTGGAATCGCCGTACGGAATAAATAACTTACCACAAAATCTTCCATATCCTTAAATTTCATTTTTATATGAGTGCACGCCTATGGCAAAAGAACGAAATCGGCTCCGTACTTTGTTTCGAGGTCACTGAGAACTTTGTGCATTTATGAATGAAAATAGTGGGAGTTGATTTGTACTGATTTTACGGTCTCTTGTGGCAATGGTTCATTGTACTATGTATTTCATTATTCTTTTTTAGGATTTGGATATCATAGTTTTTCCAGAAGCAGTATTAACACCATTAGAAAATAAAGCAGAACTTTACAGTGAAGTGCCTAAACCTTTCGAAGTGGTTCTTTGTAATTCAACTGACAAAAGGTACAAAAATTACTTGAAAGAATTGTCATGTGCTGCAGTCGAATACAACACTACAATTGTTATCAATACGGTGGAGAAGGAAAACTGCACTTCAAATAATTCCACGGGATTTTGTCCCTCATCGGGGATCGTCTTATATAATACCGATGTAGCGTTTAATGGGAGTGGATTTGTTTCAGGCAGGTTAGTGTAAACTAATTGGGCGAATTAATTAATGGACAAATTTTTTCTAACCAATTAGTTTCCATTTCAGTTCATAATTTGTTTTCTTTACAATGTCAATTTTGCATTTCATACTACCAAATGGACTGAAGAGTTCGTAAGCTAACACATAGATGGCGCTGCTAGTATTCCATATGCTTTTTAGTCACTCATAACCTTCAAAAGACATTGTACAAATTTCACAGCTGTCTGGCTATTAGTTTGTGGGATAGAGCATTTTGAGTGAAGCAAATTTGTTTACCTTGAAAAAAACGGATAAAAAGAAATTTCGTGTGTTGATGAAGAATTGCTTTTTGGCGAAAACAAATACTGTTGAAGCCAAGGCACGAAAGTGCTGTCTCATAAAGACGATGCACCCAGTCACAAATCAATGGAAAAGATGGCAAAATTGCATGAATTGCTTCAGCCTCCACCGTATTTTTCAGATGTGAGCCCCAGCGACTTTCTCCTGTTCTCAGACCACAATAGAATGCTTGCTTGAAAGAAATTTAGCGCCGATGAAGAGGTAATCGTCGAACATGGGGCATATTTTGAGGCTAAAGACAAATTGTACTATAAAAATGGTTGTGTTGCCCTCAAAGGCAACTATATTGAGTAATAAAATCAAATTTTAATAAAAAAAATTATGATAGCCTACTACGAACTTTTCAGATCAAATTATACTTTGCATCTCTGAAATTACGAATCTACATTAATAACTATTTTTCAGTCAATGGAAATCCGAACCATTCAACAAGAAACGTCAATTACATTTGAACATGACACTTCTTGAGCTATTTCTCGGGTTTGTTGGGCGTAATATGCAGCTAGATCACTTTGTCCGTTGCCTCATCGTTCAATAGTATATACCGCAGTCGTAGACGAATCGTCATGAATGAAATCTTGAGAGTGCAGCCAACAAACCCGGAGAAAACATCACAGTTCTACGTACATTGTTTAGAATTTTATTGTAACGCCGAATATAGGGTTCCGCACGCCCGTACGGCAAGGACGCATCGTCTCTGAAGACAGCAGGTATATTCAGGCGCGTTTTGAAAAAAAAAAGACGCCTGAAGAAGCTATCGTATTGCGAATCACGTGTTTCGGTTTGTAAATTGTTCAGTGAATAACTTTGCAGTAAATAACCACGAACAACTTCGGTTTTAGTGGGTTTCTCCATGTTTGTTTTGTATTGCGTTGTTTACATGTTACTGTCTTGAGCTGTTATATATTCATAAACAAACATTTTTTTTCACCGTAGTATGCGCTGGTCAGGCCCTATCCCCCGATACATTCGGGAGGGCGCGCCAGCATTATCAACCAACGACCACTCCCCATACCGTGGGGTAAATGATCATTGGGCCCGAGAATCATGACTCATGACAGTTCCGATGACCAGATCTGTCGGAGTTTGTGCTGATACTTGCCGCGGAGAGTTTTTCACTGCTGTTACCTCTTATGAGTAGCGTTGTTCTACCCCGAGGTAGGATACGTTTCTCCGGTACCCAGATGGTGTAGGATGCTTCCATCTACGAGCTGCACATCCTCTTCGTAGTCCCCGAATCGTCCTATTTTGAGATGGACCATTGCACATTTGTCTATCCCGAATTTCATACCGATAGCATGCGTGTACTCTTCCACCACCCTCAAGGACTGATGGAGATCCTTCTCTCCAACAAACATTATTATTATTATCAACACGTTATGGATAATCATCAAGTATCAGCCAATTCCATCACGTTTCTGATATCTAAACCTTCAAGAGGGGAGTCAAGATTTTTTTTAAAGAATGCGAGCATTGTATCAGCCTGTTTGTCAGTACTTTGTGGTATGAGGAGAAACTGATCCAAGAAGTGATCGAAAGTTACTGATGAGTGTCCACAGGCGCATTTAGCCAGTAGTTTGAAAATTATATCAAAAACTAGTCCAACTGATGAAACTACCATGTAGTTAAACTTGTCTTGATTGAATTTAATGATGTGAAAATTGTATAATCATTATCATGGATAATGTTTTTGATTCTTCGCCTCCCTCAAAATTTCATGTTATTTGGCAGATATCGCAAGTGGAATTTGTATGGAGAACATCAACTTAGTGTACCACCAGCTGTAGAACTGATAACGATAACTACCAAAAACAATGATACTTTTGGCATATTCACATGTTTCGATATAATTTTCAAAGTTCCTGCATTGAACTTAACGAGAGATCTGGCGATTAAGAATATCATTTTTCCAACGTACTGGTTTTCGGAGCTGCCATATTTAACAGGTGAATATGACTTGACTAAAACACCAGATTATATAATTATAATTTATTTTAACTCATAAGGCTATAACTGCTACTTTATATCATCAACAATAATATTGGTTACAATTTCACCTATTATTATTTCTTACCTTGGCGAGAGGAATTCTTATATCTGCCATTGCTTCTGCTTGAATGAATCTTAATACGTTGTTCCCAATTTCTCTGCTTTGTCCTCTGAGAACCATGTTTTTCAGTTTACTGTTCAAAGGCATTTTTAAAGACAACAAATAACTCACAGTTACTCACCACACAGAATAAATTCTCCGCTTACTGTACTAACCCGATGTTCACAACACGAGTTCCTCGATGTTAATGAGATCTCGCTCCACTCAGCCATCTGATCTACTTCGCATCCGACATTCAGAGGCACAGATAGATTTGCCAAGCAGTACATGTCACATACTTTGGAAAGACATGTGGTGACACCGAAACTAATGTAGGTAGGTAGATAGAGAATGGGTTTATTCGTTAGTATCTATGAAAATTCGGGGAGTCAAAACAAAGGGTAAGAAACAATGGTCTACAGTTATTTGGAAGATTTTTCTTGCCCTTGTTAATATTGAGCTGTTTCAAAATTCGCCTGATTAGACGTTGTCGAAAAGTAATTTCCGGCATTGTGGATTCTAGTGTGGGAATAGTCGGTGGTGTAGTAAAAATAGTAAAAGTGATAGTATACCATTCAGTTGAAAATAAGGTTGAAATAAACATTTAATGCATACTCGTTTTAGACTGCTATTATTGGATTTGCTCACAGATAGTTGCCTACCCCAGTTTTATCTAAATTCATTTAATTCATGAGTCGAAGTTTGATATAATATAGGTTAAAGGTGAAGCTAGTCTTGTATACTAACCTAATCTATATTACCTACTTTAAATCGGCATTCTGAAAATTTTATCCACAATATTAATATCAAATGTTATATGAGCAGATGTAGATGTCAATCTAAATTTGTCCATTTTGGATTAGAAAAAAGCAGTAGGTAGCATATATGCCCTTCCAAGTGTAAAGCAATATTAAAATAATAGGCACGCGTTTGAACCTCTTCATTTGTAATGTCAAATGTTCATTACATGTGTATGTTAAAAGGTCTATTAACACAGCATCTTCTATTTCACCAATTATAGAAAAAATGAATGATGAAGGAGATGATGAAATCAATCAGATAACGAACGGAAGAGATTTGAAAATTATTGGGTTAGGTTATCCCTCATTCCTTCTTCTGTCTGTTTTTAAATAGGTTAACATAATTTGATGATTGTTCAATAAACTGATTCTTGAAATTGATCACTGACAAATACATTAATTTCAGCTCTTCAAGCTCAACAAATGTGGGCGCATGAAAATAATGTGACTTTTCTTGGTGCTGGTGGTAATAATCCCAGAATTGGATCTGGTGGGAGTGGTATTTTTGTCGGTAAGTTGACTTCTAGACCTCATTTAACTCCACGAAACGTTTTATTAAATAATATATGGCATGTATAACAATTAAAAAAAATCTAGCCTGTAGGTATAGTCTATACCAAATAAAAATAATGTACCGGGTCTGATGAAAATTTGGTAATTAATACCATATAAAACCTCCATAAAAATAATGATTTGACATCGTATTATATCACGCCGCTCATGCCATACAAAGAAACTGCCGACGTTCGGTAACGATTTAGTTTTTATGTCATTTCGTGAGACTACAGACTTTTTTTGTTTTCTATGTTTCTAGGAAAAAAAATTCAAGTTTTTGTTTTGACAGGTGAAAAAGGTCCCCTCGCCACTGCGTTCATTGGAGGAGCTGGAGGAACAATCACAATTGCTAAAAAAGTTCCTAGACTGAATATCCCAAATAATCCTTATTTGAATGTGACTCCAATAGTTGAAAATGTTGATGAGTTGGCCAAGAACTTGGATGGTGTCAAGCTTAAAGTTGATGAAACTTTGAACAGTAAGTAGTTGAAGTGAAGAATAAGTCATTTTTCCACTGTCATAAATTGGTAAAAAGTAAAAAAAAATTTCAGTGAATCATTATCTTAAAATATTTAAAAAGTTCTGATGATGAGGTGCGAAATCCGAATTGAAAGTAGTTGTTAGAAATATTTGTATATGATGTATACCTTTATGCAAAAGGAAAATCACTGGTATGTTCAATTTTCGATATACACCTTTTGAAATGAAAAGATTGTACTACAATAATGGGCTTGTTTCATGATTTTTGGTTTATAGTTCACTCGATAGAAATGTCAAATTGAAAAACAGTGCACTTTGTTTCAGCTCTCTAAGAACTGTAGTTTTCCCGTAATTATTTATTAAAAATCGAATTTGGTATGCTGATGACGTCACGGCCCTATTCCCGCTTATTCGATTGACCAATAGGAACAATAGAAATAATCAACATTGCCGAATTGTAAAATTTACGAAGCCAATAATTATCCTTTTGATTATGGAAGTGTATATGAACCCGTTAACGTTTCAATTAATGAAAAATTCCCCACATGGAGAAAAATCATGTTTGGAAGTAAGCTCTATATCTAAAATCAGTACACAAAGTCGAAAGATCACAAAATATTTACCTAAATACCTACCTACAATATAGCAAACTGAAATAAAGAACCATTTCATTCTACAATCCTCAATCTGTACAACTGCAATTTATTATAAAAAACGATTTCTACATACATACCTCTTTCTAATATTGCTACTAAATTCAAGCGTTATAGGCTCGCTTGGGTAATCTGTTGAATCTTCCAAAACTTGAGAGGAAGGTTGAATGAGGTCAAGTATAGACAG
>WOGR01003194.1:0-16216 GCA_015342045.1 Leptinotarsa lineolata
CAGGCCCGGTTGCCACTGCCCGAAGCTTTTTGCCTAGTGTGACGTCATGATGTACCGCGGGCGATCTCACATTTTCAATTGCTCTTGCTCAGTAGTAAATTGACATATAAACCGGAAAATTTTGTGGAATACTTGGGAAATAATTTTCTTTTATAATATATAATTTTCAATAAAAAACTAAATTAGCCTGAATGTGCCCATTATAGGTACAACACTGGGCGGCAAGGGGCTTATTGTAATCCAATAGTGATTTAGCTGGGAGAGTCTATAGCTGCGCGGTCTCTCGCCGTGGCGCGTACTGTATATGGATTGAGCATTGAACCATTATTCATAATTTTCCAGTCATCAAAAATGTTTTCATAGAGTTTGCCTGCACCTATTCATAACAAGTTTCACATAGTTTCAAATCAAATCCTGCCTAGTAAGGCAAACGTTAAAGGCACAGTGATGGTTGAGTTACAATTTCATTAAGTAAATCCAGAAAAATACAGAGTTTTAAAAAAAGGCCAAACAGCAAGCTCATGAGAGCTGTTACTTATTGTTTTCCCTTTAAGACATATTTTTTAGAGAATCATTAGTGACGTTTTGTTGATAAATCACAGAAAGTAGTATTTAGAGTACTTATTATTTCATTTGTGCAAAATTTATAGATATCCTTTCGTCTTACGTCAACAACATTTTCCTCGAAATTGGTTTATATTATCTTTCGTACATATTCATCCCAGAAGTTACTGATATAATTAATAAAAATTCTCGATTTATTCACAACTATGAGTAAAAGTTTTTAAAAACACAATATGTGTCAAAATACAATAAACTTGGTAAAAATAAGCCTTAAAACTCATTAAAAAACCTACAAATATTAAAACATTCAGTCCTCGTTTTTATACGTAACTACAGTCTCCATTTTGTGGATATTAGTAGAGAATGACCTCATTTTCACACTTTGGGCATTTTTAATATTAGCAGGTTGTGCTTCAGCCCATTCTTCAGGTAACTTCACATCGTTCTTGGTGTATATTTGGATATCGAAGCTACACAAACAGTCAAGAAGTGGAAGGTATGCCACAGAAGATGCTATTTGTTTGAGGACATCCCTGATTTCGTTCTTAATTAGCTTAAGGGGCTTCTCGGAAACTTGTTCAGTGTCATTGGCGTCTCCTTCGTATTCGACTTTGAAATCCCAACGTTCCATCACTTCCAAGGTCTTAACGTTCGTAATCACAACAGCTATTTTATTAACCGTTCGGTCAATTAGCCAGTCTGGAAAATTATCCAATATTATATAGATAGATATTTTACTTCTCATCATTAAGTTTTTTGCCAAGAGTACAAAATCTGTTTTCAGTAGTCAAGATTCATTCTCTTCCAAAAATACACAGTTCACAGTCACATTCATCCTCCATTCGTTTTCTAATATTGTTTTTATACAAATTTCATGAAAAATTGTTATTACGAAATGTATCACATGAAACAAACTATAAGAACCTTGTAAATTTTCATGATAGATAAGCTATATTGAAGATATTTTCCAGGTTTGTTAGTGGTGATCTCCAGGTTTTGTCTGACGTTTCCTCTACAACATGACACTATCGAAGGCAATGAGACAATGGAAAAAGTGCTTTAGTTGCCCTCACAGCATGTACTATCTGTGTGTAGTATGCTCCCTACCTCAGATAGGCCTCGTCGTCTTTTATGTCTACCGCAGTTGTAGACGATACGCCAGGCATTATAACCTACCGACTATGGCCAACAAACATGAAAAATAGCTTCGATACTAAAGTTACATAATTCAATAGTGGATCAGGAACTCATGTATTTATCAACAGAGTAGTATTGATTCTCACATAAATAGTTGTATTTTTGACAATCATAATGTTTGTTAATCTCACCATATTTATTAATGAAATGATTATAACAAATGTTCCTTGGTATATACGAAAAATCTGCGGTATTCCTAATCTTGAAAATGGTACATGTAAATCAAATAGTTCACAAAGTCGAACCATCAACTTATTGTAAAAAATTAAAATGTTGAAATTCCTTGAGTCACCAAACAAGTTTATATACATGAGATTTCTCGGAGTTATGTGATCTGAATTCACATTATTGCAGAAAATGTTTTCGTATGTTCTTATATACTGGTGATGTTCAGAAGCATTATTCTTAAATACTTTTAAATTATGTCCAGCATACATGATGCATTTCATGATAAAGAGCCGTTTAATACTGGTGACAACTTTCTCGATAATTCATACTGAGTAAAAGCCTAATTTCTCTATTTTCTTCTTTGGAACGTTTATTGAATAAATTTAAAAGAAACAAAGAAAACTGAACCTGTTACCTTTGAGCTGACCAAGTGTTGTAGACAAAAACTGCTTTATTTTGTCATCTGTGGACATCAAAATCGTGAGTCCGTAGTTCTCCTCTGCCTTGAAGTTCTCAGGTGGGTACAATCCTCGTTGGAATAATATCGAGTTGATGCCATAATCTACAAAAGTAACACCTATCTTAACCCTCTTATCTTCATTAATGTGAAAAAACTCTTACTCAAATAATCGCAGACTATTGCAGCAGAACCCTTTAAAGTGATGGCGGTTTTGCTTTTCTGAGCGGCCGAGGACATCTTCTTGTACAGTTCTATTCCTTATAATGATCTGATCCGATTCCTAGGAAAAAATCTGGATTTAAATACAAAACTAAAATACGTTACAACTTGAAAGTTTTGAAGTGAACTGTCAAATGTCAAAATAGAATCACAAATAACAAGAACAGATTCGACCACAGAACAAAGTTTTAGTTTTGTGCAAGCACACTAAAAAAAGCGATTCACTTACCTGTGACATTTTATTTGTAGTACAAAACGACAGTGAATTTGAGATATTTCATTTCTCAAATCAACATAGTCTTTGATATAGGTAATTGAGGAATGTTCTTACTTTCAGAGGTATATATTTTTAGTAACAATAGTAAATCATACTTTCTCAATTTATTTACCAACTAGGAACTGAAAATCGTTTGAAAAAGGAAAAATTTTGTCATTTACTTTGAAAAAATTTCACCGTCTCTTTCTAAAAACTACCAATCTCATTTAAGCTTCTGAAAAAGCAATCACTCGTCTTGTTTCTCATAAAAATATAGGAAATTTGCAATTATTTGTAAATATGATTCGTAAATTCGTTATTATTGAAAATTGTACAATTAATTCATTCTTTACGCACTTGGTTATCCGTTCAATTGTATTTCGAATATAATCTACCATTCACAAAACCATTCCACTAAATGATCAATTCATACGCTTAATCAACCCACAATTGTTGTAACAGCTCCCTCAAGATCGACAATTCCGACTAAGATTAGACATTCATACAAGTTATGACACCCTGATTTATGTTGGTTTATTTGTTTTTCTGGAAATTTTCATATCTCTTTTTTATTTGTAAAATGAGATAAAATGACATTCAATCTGAATATAAATCAGTTGTCGCCACAGAACTTGTTCTGTGAATGTCTCAGTCGGTCAAATTAAAAATGAAGATACCTTGAATAGGGATTGTGCATGTATTTATTTCTTTTTTCAAATAGTTGATGTGTTCTACATCTCACACAGTGAAAGAAAATTCTATAAATAACTCTTCTTTCTTTAAAATATTCGAATTTGAAAATAGACTAGGTACAATATGAACTTGAGATATTGATTTTAAATAACTTTCATCAAACGCTAATGCGACTCGTGGTTATTCAGAAAATTTGACTACAAGCATAATTAATTATCAGTAATAACAGAAAAAATACTTCAAAATTCTATTTTCTGTTCAACAATAATAATAACAATATCTAGAAAGCACCGTATACTTCAGTTTTGAGAACAGAAAGGCAGCAGCTGTGTGAAAAATTGGAACAGAGGAAAGTAGCTAATGATCTACTTCAGATTTCAGTTACAGATATGATTTTGGCACACTTAAAAATTTGGCACTTAATTTTATATTATGAAGAAATTGAAGTTTTATTTATTATTCCAAGCTGTTTTCACAGCTTTATTGAGAGGGTACGTAATGGTTGAAAGCAAAATATTTTAAAATTGAGACATATGCGATTTTAGAATTCGATTATGCGTGTGATATCTCAAAAAAAATAAAACAAATGATTCCTATCTCCATTTAGCAAAAAATATGAATAGCTATTCAATTGATTCGTAAGGATTTAGCTTTCTACTGTGTCTAGGTTTTGTAATTTGACCATCAAACTCAAACAACACTGATAATGGACAAAACCATAGTCACAATCTGTTACACATTGATCATTTCATTTATCTATTGTAATATTTGTTTATAGAAATACCAGCGATAGCCCCGGCTCCGCACGGATGCAATGCTGATACTAAATATAAATTCAGCCACCGAAAATTTAAGGGCATGGAAAAACAGTGATGAAAAGATAATTTTGTTTAATGGGCGCGCCTTTTCCCCCGCGGCTAGCGCCCCAGTCGGAATATTTGAAAAAAATCTCTCAGTACGCATCTAAGACCTAAGAAGCACCTCTATACCAAATTTCAGCTTCCCAAAACCAGTACGGTCCTGGGTTTATGAGTATATAGATGCATAAAATCCCTGGTGTTTTATTTTATCAAAAATCTCGGCGTGAGAAATGAGATTGTCCCAACTTTGTACACATATTGATAGATGGTGCAAGAATTGAAATCTGTGGCGCGTATTTTGTGGAGATCATTAATCTTTGGACCATGATGTAAAAAAATATTTTACCTACTGTCAATTTATTCCAAAATATTGAGCAAATTGAAGTGACAACTTGATATTCTCAGTTGTGTCACCTCACTGTAAGAGTTTTTGACAAAATATTTCACATCGGGAAGGTGTCCAAGTAATCACACCAGGAATATTCAATACATCTTGGTTTATAGAATTCAAACGTTAGCTCTTCATAGTGACTTTTCCATATCTCTAGATATATACATAATATAACTATTGCACCAACTATACCGTCTCCTTTCTATTCAATATCTTACAGACTATATTAGAAAGAGACTGTGAAAAATGAGATAATACAGGACTTGATTTGATCTTTCACAATTTTTAGATCACATTTAGGAGGGAACAACCATAGAACTAACTGACTTGAAAGTATTCCATCCTGCTCCAATGATGCTGTCCTCAATTATGTATCCGAAACAGAAACTGTTCAGGCACAGCTTTCTGTAAAATCCAAAGATAGCAAAGAAATGTAAAATTATACTCAAAATCGACAAATCAATCAACAAATGTGTATTTACACTTAGACACACGTTTTTATTCCAAGCACATAGAATACTACGTATATATGTATGCATTCTCAAATATTTATCCAGTTCCTAATAACTGAATATCACCTCACTATGTGAGATCAACTCTAATATCTACAGGAAACCTTTGTACACCAATCCTCTATCTTAGATATTACATGATATATGATGGAATTGGCCGTACTTGAAAATCTATTACGTATTCAAAAAACACTGTTTGATTTTCAACAAAGTTTTACAAAAACGCAACACGTGTTTCGCCATACAATTGGTTCTTCAGGCATGTCTTTATTTAACACGCACATTACATGATTTAACTTCACCTTCCACTTTTGATATAGCATTATCTTTCAAATAACGGATTATTTCATTAACGAATTTAATATTTCGCAGAAATGACAGTCTTTATTATCCTTGACAACAGTTTTCTCAGATGTGTCCAATAAATTTGGCTAGATCCCAAAAAAAAATTTTCTGTGACACCTGAAGATATTTCATTTTATCCAGAAGGCAGAGGCCGTAGATGTCCGATTTCTTTTCCAGTTTATTATCGCATTCTCTTTCAAAGCCCATTAATTTATGTTTCAAAGCTCTTAATTTTCAAATGAAGAACTTTATAATCAGATTGTGAATGAATGATTATCATGTTATCCTGACATAGTCAAGAGATATTTCATAAATCTCTTTATCGACATCACTGATGAACCTCAATTCATTATTAAATACTGGCAGACATGTATCCTATTATTAATGAAGTCAACTTTGTATTCGGGCACAGGTCAAGGTTTTGTCAAATCACGAATCATCAGAAAAAAAATTAATTGGCGCTCCGGGGCGACTTGATTGATTCCAGTGGCGCATTTGATTTTTCAGCTGCAGGAAATTGTTATGCATATCAACTTTTCTTTTGTAGGAAATTATACACCAACTGTTAAATTTTGAGGTTTTAGCCTTTACATAATTTGCTGCTACAGGTTTGGACTATGGGGGATAACTCTTTCTCTACACACATAAGTGCCACACAGTTTCTTATTCAAATGTGTATGACAAGTTTGGCACACTTGTGAGTCATAGGCCAGTTTAAAATGAACATTATTGTTATTATTATAGCAATATTTTCCTCTCTGAATTGATTGCCTGCAATAATCTCAATGTTTCTGATATTTTCCAAAGATGCAGATATCAAATGTTTAATAACTCTAATGACAGAGTTTTTCATAAACCTTTTTTCTAAAAAAATACTTCAGATTTGTTTTTTACCTAAAAACTGCAATGTATTTACTTGAACATATATACGTCCTCATTTCAGTTGGGTTTGAATTATCGATTCATAAACTAGAAACCAAATCAGTACGACTCACATGAGCACCAGTGAGCAATTAGCAAAAAAAATTTACCTAAGTGCGCATAAGGGCATCAAATCAAAAATTAAAAAACACTGTTTATATATAGTTTCAATAAACAGTAATGTCCTCCTAACAACAAATTATATATCATTTGAAAACAATACTGTTCCACACTAGGCAAACACCAACTTCAAAAAGTGTGCAGTTATCAAAGTATAAAGATGGGATTAGCATTTTAAATGATTATGTCAGTGACCTTACCAAAATGTCAATAGTACTCCAAATGTACAGTGGAAATTGAAAAATGTAAGCAATAGGTCAACCAGTTAGTGGATATTAAAAAAATTATTACAAAGAAATGTATTACTTTACTTTCATAAATATGTACAATGGTAATAGTGAATTATATATTTTCAATACCTCTATAAAAAAATGTAAGTCAATTCAACATACACATAAATAAATTAAAATCAAAAAGATTCACTCAAATCAGTTTGGCAGAAAACAGTTTCAAGCAACTATAAAAATAACTTTTTTCGAATTTTTTTCGAAATCACCGTATTTTAGTTGAAAAGGGAATGAAAATGTTCAGAGTTTCAAGTTTTTTTGTACAAATATTTGCGATCGTGTTATACGTTGTACATTAATTAATACACACAAAAATTAAATTTATAGTTTTCCAATCTTTCTAATAAATCTTTGATCTTAATTTCCTCAATTGTCAAACATTAACTAAAGGAACACCATATACATGTCTGCTCTCTTGAAAAACAAATGTGCACTCTAGTAAAACTGAAGCTGATAAATAAATAAAGTCAACGAGAGTTTCGTCCACTCCACAGGTGACCCTGTGCATTTCAATCACCCGGAATCCAAACAACTCCAGAAGAAACATTCACAAAAGTCACACAAGTCGATTCGTTGCTGAAAATGATCAAAAATACTTTTTGTTCTTCATCTCACCCATACATTAACTTATAAACTCAAAAATAATCTAGTCGATTTTAACAGCTGCATAGATTTTGCGAACAAATGCGTATGCCGCGAAGAATCCAATGGTTCCCGTCAACAACCAGAAAGTGAACACCATCAGGCCCGTATAGCCGATGTACAACAGCGTTGGGATGAATTCGGTAATTTCAAGTTTTGTCATGAAATAGAAAACAGAGTATCCAAGAATATAGAGGGCGCTACCCCCTGACACTATAAAGCTCCTCCACCACCAGTGGTAGTCCTAAAAAAAACAACGAATCATCTCGCTTCAACCAGTTCCAAATTTGAGCACTATCAATCACTTACCTCTCCGCACAATTGGAAGTACACCATGACGATGGAGATTTGCGAGCACGATATTACCAGAATGACAAATACCAGAAAGAGAAAGCCGAATAAATAGTAGAACTGGTTCTCCCATATGGCGGTGAATATGAAGAAGAGCTCGATAAACACTGCTCCAAAGGGTAGAATGCCTGCCATCAGGGTACTGAAATAACGAGAGACTCGTTAGAAGAGATGATGGGAATGACTGATATTGTAAAAGGAGATGGAGAAAAAATTCAGGAAGACGTGGATGAAAAGATACAAGAAAGTATCCGTAAAAGAGGAGGAAAGCAAATAAGGTACCTTATTTTTGGATCAACTTGAAAGGTTTGTGGGAAAGTATGAGGTACAAGGGAACAAGAACTATTGTTTCATGTTTGGGAGTGAGGGTTTCTTTTTTTTGTTGAAAATAAATTAAATAATACAAACAGAAAAACGCACTCTGGAAAATTACTGCATACTAAAAACTTCCCAAGAACAGGCTCAATTAAAACTTGTCCGATTCACAAATTTTTGTTGAAGTTTCTTTTTCTGAAGATGGTTTTCCTTTTAAAATTCCCAGGCGTAAAGAAATTTTGCCTCCCTTTTTCATAGCTTTCAAGGTTTTTAAAAATACAATAAAAAAAGTTAAATTGTTCAAAAAATTTCAAGAATTGGATTTTGTAAAAAAACACATTTAATATGGGCTACTTTACTGAAAAATAGTGTGGAATAAAGTGCTGTCAAAACTTAGACGTTTTATGTAGGTTGCAACAATGATGCAATCTTTAAAAAAATTATAAATCAATCATCATCATCTTATGCAGCTGAAATTTTGAATTTTGACTGAAAATTGATTTCAGAAAACCTTTTCTAACAAATGTCTTCAATAATTGGTGATTTTTCATTTTGTTCAATGTAGAAATTGATACCAAATTCAATTTTTGAATAAAACTACTAATTAAAAAACTTCATATGATAAGGACTTTACCAAACTCATACATGTTAGCAACTGCCAAACAAAATGTAGCAGATAAAGAATATCATGATGTTTAGTGGTCAAAAAGTTTGTTATATTCATATTTTTTCAGTTCACTTTTGAAACTGGTAAAATACCTTGTGTTACTCAAAGGGGTAAACTATTGTAAGAGGTTATTCGATAAAGGCATATATTTTTTGAATTCATCTTTTGTCAGTGCAGTGTTCAAATTACTATATTGTCTTGAGATGATTGACTATCTTCTCAATCATGTAGGAATATTAATATAGAGGAATGTTTCTTTAAATTTGTCCTTTTTTTTAAAAATACAATGTCTCCCAAGTTTATTGGTTTATCTTATTTTGCATGGGTTTCAAAGGATCCCAAATAAACTTTTTCAGCGTCTTTTTCTAAAATTGAATATAAATATTTCCATAAGAGAGAGACTGATCAATAATCAATTCATTCAAATAGAGGAGCTTTCTATTAGTCACGTACTGATTTCTCAAAAAAAAAACTTGAAAAAAAAAGAATAATTTTTGAGCCTGCTACTGCAGGTCATATTTCAAAAAGTTTCAATTCCTAAAACATTGTTTCCACAATCAACAAGCACAGTCTTGTCATCATATGATTTCAAACTACATTGATAGTTTAAGATAGAAACAAAATCAACATACATGAGCAAGGAGACATATTCAAGAATAGAACCATGGGATATCCAAAAAGAAATGTCTCTTCTTGAAAAATTGAGATTCTGCTATCGCCACTAGATAAAGTTAAAACCATTCATCAACCTTATCAGATTAACTTCAATCAACGAGTAATATTTTCAAGTCTATAAACTGGAAAAACCTTTTTACGTTCTAAATCCTCACTTCAAGACACAATTATAGCAAAAAGTTTCTACTCACCACAAAATCGGATTCATATACCAATGCTGCTCCGGTACCTGCCTGGGGATCTGGTTGGTCCTGACAGGATGCTGGTACGGCTGCTTCCTGTATCCAAAATAGTAGCCGAGGTAGACCAAAGGCAAGGATATGAACACCCACATCAGCAAAAGAGATATCATAGCGGAGAAGGGTACTGCTCCGCTGCTCGCTTTGCCCCAAATGAAGAAATTGAGAAAGAAGCAAGTAATGCCTAGCACTGCGGGGTAGAGGACAGCAGTGAGGAAGGCTGCTCTCTTCCATTCACGTCCTGGAAAATAGTAAAATTTCTCTAATATTTCGAATCCAGAAGAGGTTGATTGACAAAACAAAAAGACAGGAAAATAGAATGAAATATTCAAATTGAAAGTGAAGACAAATTTGTTTGCTGGAATTATGGGTATACTCTTTTATTAAACATGTATTTTATATGGTTTTATTTTATATTGACAACTAATACAGCGTTATGTCATTACAATGTTTATGAAAATTGCCTTTTATTGCCCTAGAATCGGTGGCTCTTTAGAAACTGTATCGTAGTTAATTGATAGCGAGTGTTTGAAAAAAGTTTGTGAAGGTTTTTGTTCAATGATTTTTTATGATTTCATGAAAAGCTCAATTCCTCAAGAAGGTATTGAATCGCTTCATTCAATTTTGGTAATCAAAAACCCTCTGAAGACTGTTTACAGTTAGTTTTCACCATTTTTATCACGGACATGCTCTTGTCAGTGATCAATCTTGTGAAAGTCGAGCAAAATAAAAAATGTTCAAAAAATTCAACTTGGGATCTGAAAAATGGATATATTTGTATATAACATTGTTAGAGTTGATGAAAAGTGGATATATCTATATGACCCAAAAAGTAAGCAACAATCCACTAACCCACTGTTTGAGTATTTCAAGATGGACCTAATCCCTCAAAAGCTGAACGTTCATGAAGAACTTCCAAGAATAAACGAACAGTTGAAAAACAATGCATTGATGACTCACTGACCGTATTTGGTAGGTAGAAATTGACATAAAAAGGAAACACTTTTCCCGCAACAGAACAAAAACATTGTCTCTCGACACGCGTTTTTGTTCTGAATTAAGAAGTCTTTTTTATATAATATATACCTTATATTGAAAAAATATGCGGAGTGATTTTCATCACCACAAGAAGTTGTTGAAGTCTTCCTAAACCACAAAGAATGTTTTGAGAATTGGTGTCAAGGAATGCAAAAGTGTATCTTGAAGACGAATATTTTTGAAAACAATGAAACAGTTCGTTCCAAAAAATTTTCTGCTGTTTATAGGTGATCCTTATATAGAAATAAATACTGCTACGAAATTCAATCATTCAATATTCTATTTAATTACAAGGTTGTAAGCAAAAAGATAGTACTTTCGGATTAGGCAAATATAGAATCTAATGTACATGAGATATAGAATGGTACAGAGGTCTGCAGCTCAGAATCTTGAAAAGGTTTGGTTTGACCAGACTGCAGATACTGATAATCCGAATTTTTTTTTTTCAAATTGGTGAATAACTGCACACCCCCAGTATTTTGGGTGGTTTTAGATTCTATATTCCATCTATGATTCTTAGATATCTACTGCTGTTCTTTACATCCTTTCACAACCAGCATGTTCATAATATGCTACTTAATACAATAGTTACTGCTATAAATAATTTCTTTGAGTTAGATTTTTTTAGCATGTCATCTAACATATTTGAGAATAGGTTAAGAAATCTCATTTTGTGACGTTAATTATAAGCCATCTTAATTGTGAATTTATGTTATTCTTAATCTGATTGTAAAGTTCACAAATAGTATAACCGTTGAAAGACAAATAAATAAATAAATGATTATCAAATATACCAACCTTTCATAGTTTTATAGAGACGAGCCGACAAATACCCTGCTACAGCCCCATGAATCATATAAAAGGTGATAGCTGCAGTTGTAAGAGCTCCTCTAGATGCAGGAGACAGCATACCCAACATAGCAAAAACTGAAGAAAGAAAGAAATTTCAAGTTCAAATAACTCTACCCATTAGGTAGAAGACAAATGGTATGCCACATTAAAGAAAAATTATATAAATTATAATTTGGTAATAAAACTGGAGATGTGTTTCATTTAGATATTTTTCAAAACTTTCCTAAAAATTTAAGGAAAATAAATAAATTGAGGGTTAATTTTCAGTTCCTATTGTCAGAATATCATTCAAACTGTTTACAAAAAAAGTCCAACCCATCTAACAAAACTTACAAATAGTTATCAATGACATCAAGAAGATCTGAATTCCAGATCCTATCAGAGCAGCAAATAACCTAGAGTTTTTTGGTGGTCTAAAAACATCTCCATGCACTAGTTTCCACCCAGTTTCTTCAATGGCTTCGTCATAACTTTCATCTGCGTTATATTTAGCTATGTCCCGTCTCAAAGTCCTCACCATTATCATAGTTAAAATACCTTGAAAAAAAAACTAGATTTAGCAACATATATAATCACTGATATTTTTTATTTGAAAACGGATGAACAACATAAATATATACCTGCTAAGAAAAAAATCACCACAATAGAGTTTATAATTGAAAACCAATGTATCTGAGCGTCGCTCATGGCTAAATAGGTGTCCCATCTCGATGCCCAACTGACCGAAGACTCTTCCCATTCCACCTCATAGGTAAAAAATAATTTGGTACCTGAAACAGGATCAACTACCTGTGGTCTGGGTTTGGATGGAAATGAGCATGTTTTTCCATCAAATTTCAATTCATCCATGTGGACAGATTTCGCAGTTGCTCGGAAACCTACCACCCGATATATGTTTCTGGAAATAAATTCGCTACTGACAGGGACATGAATTTTGAACGAAAACTTACGGTTGTGGAGTGTGATAAAGCAATGTCAGTTTCAAGTGATTGTTTATGAAACTTCTGTCACCGACTGTATTTCCTAATCGGTAGCCATGCTCAAATTGGATTTCACTGGAGTCTGAGTTTATGGTTTGCGTTGCTGCAGGCAGGTTGTCTACTAACCTGAAAAAGACTCATCGAAATTAAAAAAAAAACTACAAATCACCAGAACTTATAATAATAAGTTAAGTTTTTATTTAATTTGCCATTTTTAATCAATTAGATGTGTTATTTGATGTAAAGTACTAAAATGGAAGCTTAAACATTATGAATATTCGCCTAATACCTTTAACAAATAACTTTAAAATTCCTAAATATTGTAGACACAATTTGGGAGCCTTTTATCTATTATCCCATAGAAACACTATTGTATACGATGTGTATGTGCGTGAGAGTGTGCCTCTGTGTGTGTGTCTGTGTGAACAAATATTTCAACAAATGTAACCGTTTCTTCTTAAATTTTTGAAAACCTTCTATTTGAAGAGGATATGTACCTGAATAATCAAATCTCCTGTAGTGGCGAAACGTCAAACAGAAGAAAACTACAGAGGCAGTTCAATCTGGAGTACAGTACACCAAATTACTGACCGCGGAAAACTATCCGAACATTAGTGTTACATCTAGTTATTTAGTATATTTCCGTATGAATTGTCACCTTCATACTCAGAATATACTTTATCGTTACAAGAACCTTTTCTTGATGGCAAAGTTCTATATAGAAAATATTATATATACAAAAGCAAGGAATATAAGATGTTACAAAATGAATAAAAAATAGACAACTAATGGATTGAACTGATGAAAATCAAAATACAATTAAAATTCAATAGAAGTGATACACCAAAGTATATGCTAATATTAAAATTGAGCTGAAACATAGATGGATTTTGAAGGGTATCTTCAAAAAATTTCAGATTGTGGAGTACTTCCAGTAAAATGTCTTTCCAAGACTTACTTCTGTTATCATTGAAATGTTCATCATTTTATGAACTCATACTCACAAATGGACAAAGTACTCGTGCTGTATCCTGTCTACAACACTTTGGGACTCGCTAACACCCCAATGTATTGGCTTGTCGGGTGAATTACACAACAGAGCGCAAGGACTTTGTTCGGCCATTTTCACAATGTAAGGAGTATTCACGATTCTATCACCTCTCAATACTTCTCCTAAATTCTCCGATTTATAATGGATGGCGTCAGATCCCCCTTTCGGCAGGCAAAAGGGCAAGGAGTAATATTCGTAGGGCAGAAGAGTGTTGATACTAGTCATCTTCACAGCTTTTACTTCTATGGGGTCCCCTTTTTTGAAATCTGTTGGGGCCATTCCTGGCACGTAGAATTGGTAACTTGGCGACAAGCATGTTAAGAATATTATTTGGATAAGGAAAACACAATTCTGAAAAATATACAATTAGAAGTTGTGGTTATGTTAATGAAGATTAGGTGGCGCAAAAAGGCTTACCCAATGATACATCTTGTAGGGTACTAGTTACTACCAGGGTGACGGAATGGGTCAAAACTATTGTCAATTATTTGCAACTTTATTGGTTAAATAATGCGAAAATCCATTTTTTACCTAAAATTCATTAGTCGGATATTAGACTATGTAAAATTTTTGACAATTTGTCAATCTAAATCATAGAGATTGGCATCTGTCGAAAATTGCGTGTTAAATTTTGAAATGTATTAATTTATCTTCCATCAACTAGATGGTGCTACTAATCCTTGTTTATAACGTCATTTTCTAAATTATAGCACCTTTTTATATATGAATGATATAAGGTAATACTATTGTTTGAAGCTTATTTGTCTTTGAATAACGATAACACCTTTGTATATATTTATATACATAAACGATTATTCTGTGACTGAAAGGACATCTATATTTCTAGTACACTATCCTTTTTAATTTTATTGATGCATCCTGTACGGTGATAGACGTTACCAGCGGTGCTTGTCTCGAATTTCCATAAGCATAAGATTCTATACATATATTTGGCTAATACCTTTGTATATCTATAATATACAAAGCTTATACCTATGCATTTTTCAACTTTTATTCATTACCGTGATTTTCCACCTATTAAAGACATACGATGAAAGTAACACCTGCAGAAACTGAAAGCACACAAAATATATTAATTTCTTTATAACACGGATCAAATCTGCTTTTATGAATTTTTTTGTGGTATATTTTAGTACCTAATATATGATATCATTTCATTATTTCACGATCGAAAGGTCGTGGGTTCGATATCTGTCTCGACCAGATATTTTTCTCGAGAGAATTTATCTGGTTGAAGCTGGAGCGATTCTGCAACCGTGTTAGGAATTACACGTTAGGAGGTAAGACCTCGTTAGTCCTTAGGTCGCACAAGTTTCTCAACTTTTGAGAGTTGTCGATTAACGACGGCTGATTAACGGAAAAACAGATTTTAAACAGATTACAAAATATACATTTAAAACATTCATATTGCTTTATGAATGTCATATTGGTTTAGCACCGAGGGCATTAAATGATCGATACATATATTCTTACCGATGTGAAATCATTTGAGAAAAATAAAATTTTTTCAATGCTTCGAGAATCCTGAACAATAGACCGTTTTTCACTGGACGAGAGAGGAGGCATTTCCGGTTGTAAAATCATTTTATTTCAGTCATTTTCATTTTTTTTTTTCGGAATTTGATTACACGATAATTAGTACTTGAACCATTTTTGAAGATATAAAACTGATTTTATTATTATGATTCAAAAATCTGATTCGTACATCAAAAGTTTCTCCTAGTTTTACAAGACTTTTAACCCCGTCGATTACTGACTTCATAAAAATAAATTGCAAAACATTCATTCACACTGAGAAATCAATAAAACATATTGGTAAAACTTCAAGAAAACCAGGAAGAACAGCTAGATATACTGCTTCATTTCGAAGGTAAGCCTATGCATATTAATTCGCAAATAGACTTTTTTGAAACATTGCATTATTTTTTAGAAAATTCTGAATGTAGTATAAAGGATATAGCAGATCAATTAGGTAAAAGTTACTCCAAAATCCAACGTACGTTGAAAAAACACAACTACAAACCATATAAAATTTTACCCGTGCAAGTTTTAACAGAGGATCATAAGAGAAAAAGGCTGGAATTTTGCCAACAGATGATTCAAACCTTGAATGCAGATACCGATTATCTAACTAAAATATTATGGACTGATGAGTCATCTTTTTCCACGGCAGGAATCTTCAGTAGGAAAAATCGAAGATCGTGGGAAAGAAAGGACAACAGAAAACGATTGTTCAAACAAATAAAGAAATCAGGAAGAAAAACTGTTAGCGTTTGGTGCGGAATTTATAGAAATGAAATTGTTGGCCCAATATTTTATGATTATATATTGACAGGAGTTACCTATCAAGAAATACTTATCCCAGAAGTAGAAAATATTCATATACAAAAAT
>WOGR01003195.1:0-16211 GCA_015342045.1 Leptinotarsa lineolata
AAGAAGCAGCTCTATTACCAACTACTTTCACCAAGATGCAAAAATTCCTAATGACTGTAATAACTTTTTTGTGCTAGAAAACTTTCTGCACTGCAGAATAAAAAACTACCGCCTCGATTTTGCCAATAGTTGACGGCTAGTTATAACAGTTTATTGCATTGGGGCGCATCTAAAATGAGCACTTTTATGTGGAGCAATTCTTAATGGCTTGCCATGGCCGGTAACTCATTCATGTTTTTATGGGCAAAAGTGACACATTTCAAGATGAATATGGATGGTACAGAAAAATTGGTCTACAACTATCTTGAAATACTGAATTGAATATCAAACTTATTAGTATTTTCTGTGCAACAAAAACTCTTGAGAACTCCTTGGCACGTTGCTAAGATATGGCGTTAAAGCTGATGTGAGTAAATGTCTACATAAGTAGACATTTAACACTCTGAATATATCTAGAGAAATTCTCAATTGTTTGATTGAATAATAAGCAGAAATAAGTTTGTTGCAGACTTTGAGAACGTGTGTTGTATCAAAAGTTTTGTCAGTTTTTATGAGTCTAAATTGTATAAAATCTCGGTGAATTCGCACAATTGCATGAAATGATTGAGAACATTAGTTAAGTCAAAGATTGGTGTGAGGCTAATAGGTAGTCTTTCAATACTCCAAAAATTAACATCCTTACTTTCAAATGTAAACTACAAGAACTTCATAGAGGAAATCAAGTGATCAGTTGTATGTCAGAAACAAAGCTTTTGGGTTTATATATTGATAAATTAAAATTCGAAAGTCACATTGAAAAACTCAGAAGAAAATTGGCATCGGGATGTTTCGCAGTAAAAACCATTTCATGAGAACTTGGTGTAGATTGGGGAGGTAGGGGAGCATTGGACACTTTTTTACATAGATGGTAATAAAATTTACTTTTTATCATAATCAAAATTGTATTACAAATATATCTAACATATATATTTGGCAGTAATTATTGCTAAGAAAAGTTTTGGTATTATAATTAGTCTCAAAGTTACAAAAGATCTGACACATGATCAAAGTGTCCAAACCTCCCGGTGGTCGGGAGGTTTGGGCATTGTACTTAATATGCAACACATTATTATTATACTATTATGCTTGAGTATTGAATAGCATTTATATAAAAAATTGCAATACAAATATTTTTTCTTATCATAGACTTGAGAAAAATTTAACAAAGTGACTAAGAATCAATACTGCACGATATTGGACTTAATAAAACTTATATTTGGTTTGACCTAGAGAGGCTTGTCAAATTTATACTTTAATCTGCCACGTTTCATCCATGTCGTTAGTGTGGGCAATTTTGTCTTTATATCCTCCAGGAGAACACTGGCTACGTCTTCGATGTCAGGAAATATAAACGTATTTCGTGTCTCACTTGCTCTTATTTGACAGTTTCCATGGAGTGATTAACCTCTTCGATTATTCCAACATAATGATACAGTTTTTGGTGTTAAATTTAACCAACACATAGTTATTGATTTGGAAATTTCTATCCGGAAAAATCACATCTTCTTCATCAAAATCTTCCGATTCAACCAGGGCTTCGTCAGAAACCGAAACATTTCATCTTCGCTGCAAATTTTCCTGTTTTTCTCTGGTTTGGAAATAAATTCAGCAGCCAGCTTGGGAATTTTTTTCTGTCCTGTATTTTTAAAACATTTTCGATTTTTGTTGAGCTCTTTGATCTTATTATTTATCTGTATTTCTTATTCTTCCATTTCTATAAGTCTTTTCTCGGGTGTGTCCGTCAACCTAGTTTTTCCCTTCTTTCGTTTCATACCTTGCAGTTTCCTGGAGCCGACCTTCGGATAAGGTCTTACTAAATCAGGTGTTATATTGACAGTAAACATAACAAAAAAGTATAGAAGTATTACACCATAATGCACTTGAAGCAAGGGGAGCATTGGGCATGCCCAAACCTTCCTTCTAACTGCGTGCCCAATGCTCCCCAAAGCCTCACATTTCAAACAAATTTGTGTAAGTTTACTTTCGTCAAATGTTGAATCCTAATTGGCAGGTAAATATAGTCTTTATTGATCACAAAAGAAGTTAAAATAGATACTTACACTTTCTTGCAGATTCCTTTGTTATGTTTTTCCAAATCACAAACAAAATATTTACTTCTGTACGCAACAAACCGTTAACTGCATATAATTTGATAACCAAGTGAAATGATAGCTGACGTTTTTGACGAGCGGTGTTGCTAGTTATTAAAATATAGTGCTGTGGTAGAAAATAAAAAATATCTACCATAGATTTCGAGAAATGAGGGGGTGCCCAAATCTACTGCCCAATGCTCCCCTACCTCCCCTAATCACATAGGACTTTCCTTCATTTCTTAGTTTCCTTAAAACATTATTTTTCCACTCTATTTTTCTCTTCTACGTTTTCCTCTATTCTCTGTTGCATTTTCTGTATTTTCTTGTTCTGGAACATTATTGGCATCGCTGGTTATGAGCAAACCTGATTGTACCAGCGACTGTCTGAATTGTTCATCATAAGGTTTATCAAAGATTATCGGACACACAGGAGCTTGATTTTAAGTTGGTTGGTACGGAGGATCCTTGACGGAATCATCACTATCTGTGAAAGCAATAAAAGTAGTAGAGTCTCCTTAGTACTTGTGATGCACTGTTTTGGAACCTTTGGTGTAGTAATGAATCTTACCGGGGTCTTATCACAACACCAAACCGTTATTTTTAACACCTCGACACGTGTTTCGATCACCAAGTGATCATCTTCAAGAGGAAGCAACGACTAGTATCTGATAACAAAAATCAATATTATTTGAGATTTATTCTAACTCAGTCCATGAAGACTCATGTACAGTCTCAAGTGTGACTATTGAAATTCATCACGCAAACTTGGACAATAGAGGTCGTACGGTATGCTCATGAAGGCGTGTAACGGTTAAATTGGTAGGCAGTGACGAATTAGAAATGGTGCACACAGTTTTCTACTAGAAAAAAAATTACGTGATATTTGCTTAAAACCCCCCTCCCCCAAGTGAGATTTAGATAGATTGACCTTGACCCCCCTCCCCCTTTGAACCCCTCCCCCTTTTAATTATGTCACCCTTCTAGCAAGTGAGCGATATTTCCAATTCGGGGATTTCTATTATTAAAACTCGTTCAATGTGATTCAAATTTACTAAACAAATAATCTCACGTCTTTTCATGTCTTTTCATTTTTTCTTCATAAAAGAGGAGTAAACCTCGTTAAAAAATCCCCAATGCTAAGGCGTGAGTCATCGTGCTTAAGGTATGAATTGCACTGGGGTCATAGTGCATATAACGATACCCCTGGGATATAGGGGCAATGTCTCAGTGAAACTAAGCCCTCACCCCTGCATGCGGGGCTCTGCGGGGGAGAAGTTTATTTCCCTAGCTACTCGTGGGACAGAATATGGAAAAATACCAATTTTATAAACAAACGTATTCAGTAAATCGTGGTGCTGTGGGATCATCTCGGCCAGGATTCGAAAAATCTCAATCTAGTGAAACAAAATCTTTTATGGGAAGTCCGTTTGACCAAAGATCAAATTTCGGAAGGATATTCCAGACAAACAAATATCAAAATATACCTAAATATGTAAATGAAAAGCCACCTAAGAATTTTCAAAGCAGTGCTTCAGATCGATCAACGATAGTGGAATATCCAGTGGATATCTACCCAAAATCGTCTGTTGAAAATATGAGATTTAGTAGTTTCAAGCAGGATGAGTCACATTTGAGAGGAAATGATTTCACCAATGTACAAAGTCGGGATTTGACTAGCAATTATTCAATCAACATGCGTAGATCACCTGTGTCTAGTAGAAGGAATGATTATCATAGAAATCCAATAATTTTGGATCGAAATTCGGATATCAGTTATTGTAGACCTTCTTCTCCGGAATTGGATGTAAGGCGACATCAAAGGTCCCCAGAATTTCGAGAATATAAAATATCGAGAAATCAAAGATCTCCAGATAGAATTACGAGAACCGAAAGCCAACAAGACATTTGGCGCAGTTCTCCAGAAAGATATCGAAGTAATGCTAGCAATTATAACTCCTTTCCTTCGGTGTCAAATATTCCAAGCCTATTTGATTCCAATTTAATTGGAATGCAGTCAGGGACTACAAGTATGGCGCAGCAGAATTTGTTTACTAGAAGGAGCAACTCCACTGTTCGATCAGTGTTGACAGAGGCTGAACGAAGTTTAGGATATACTTCAAGCTCTAGTTTAACCGAAGCAGAGAGAAGTTTGAGATTCAAACCACCTGCTCAAAGTAACTACAGTGATAACCAGCCTAGAGATAGGGCAAATGTACCCCTCAAGAGAACTTTGGAAATTCCACAGAATTTCAGGAACAAGTTTTCGAGACCGTCCATGTCAGTTTCTGAGAAAAGAATTGAAAAACTGAGACCAGGTAACACTATAATAAAAAAGAATAAACCTTCTATGGGTACTCCAAGATCTAGCAATGCATTCGCAATGAAAAATCGTAAACGAAAGGGAACCATTCCCATACAAATTGGAACTGAGAAAAGGTTAAAGTTTCAACCACCAGCAAAACTGGCAGAAGCACCCAAAAAACATTCTGGCCAAGTGATTAAAAAAGGGAAATTGAAGCAACCTGTTGCTGGAACACATCTTGGAACAGGAAAAATATCAGGCGATAACATAACACCATCAAGTGCAACACCTAAAAAAAAGAAAAAGAAAAATAAGAGCAAGAAGAAAAATCCAATAGTGATCCAACCAAAACACCAAGTGGAAAATCTGACAGACCTTTCGATAATATTTCTCCGAAATTTCCCATTCCAAAAGATGAATAAAGATCAAACAATACTTTTGAGAGAAAGTCTTGAACAGGAATTTGACAAAGTTGGTGATGAAAGTTTTCAGCTCCATTTTGTGTCCAGTTACAGACGAAGAGGATGTGTTGTTGTTCTTTGCAAAAATGAGAGTGGAGTGGAGTGGTTAAAAAGAACATTAGAAACACTCGAACCTTGGGAAGGGGCGAATTTCAAAGTTGTTCGACAAGGTCCACAAACCTTCAGTTGGTCAGTTATTGTTTTAAATGACTTTCCAAAGAAGTACATGACTTTTGAACAGTTGAGCGATCTCCAGGCATCTCTCTCAAATAAAATGGAAGAGGTAGATGATGACAGTGCTCTTCCTCAGTTTGTTGACGGTTATCCCAGGAGAGGAACATTCATGGTTGCTGTCAGTAGACAAGAAGATAATGAATGGTTGAAAAATGTGGTGAAGGATCTACAACCTTGGGAAGGTGCCCAGCTCCGGGTTATACATATTGATGATCTTCCCGTCTATTATAAAATCAAATTATGGGTTCCTTTTCCCCCTGCTGATTTAGACACAGTGCTGGTGAGACTTGAGCGACAGAATACAGGCCTCAGTACGAGCAATTGGTATGTGATGAAACAAACAGAAAAAGATGGGGGACATGATTTGGTAGTATCAGTAGAAGAGGATGTAATAAAAGCCTTGGAGATGATTGATTTCAAGCCATTCTTGAATTTCAATAGAATAACTGTTGAGAACTTAGGAAAAACAAGAAATGTAATTTTCACCGATAGCGAGTATGAACGGGGTTTATGGAATTCAAAATTTCATGATGATAATCAAAAGCCTACTTTAATAACAAACACTACTGAAGTTTGAAAGTGCTCATATTCATTGAATATATATTCAATTTCGGAATGGTGAATATCTTAGTATTCTTCATTTAGTTTTGAAGAAATGTCAGGATGAATAAACAAATTTCTATATTTTCAAAGGATTACTTTTTTTTCAGGTATTCAGCTGATATTAAAAGGATTTCTTATATATCACGTTACTTGATTTTTTAAATCATACTAGGATTGTAAATTTTGTAAAATACGTGATGTGACATGTTATTGTTGAAGGTAGCAGCCAATAAAAACGGTCGTTTCATTAGTTTAACACTTAACGAGGGTTACTGAAATTTTGGAATCAGTTTATGTTTATTAAAACACATTCTAAATGTTTCTGCACTAAAAATATTTTAGTCTATTAAAGGTCAGAGGAGTAAACCTCTGTAAAAAATCCCTAATGCCGAAGTGTAAGTAATCGTGCTAGAGGTATGAATGGCACAAGGTCATAGTGTCCTTAACGATACCTTTGGGAATCGCGGCAACTTCCCAATGAAATTCTGCTTTACTCCTGTATGGGGCTCTGCAGGAGTGGACTTGAAGTTCCTTCTACACTCGTGGGATGAATAATGGATGAATTAATTAAACTTGAAGAAGTGGTCAATTTGACAAGTTTGGAGAACTCGAGGAATGCTCCAAATGATTTGGCTAACCTTGACAACCAAACTCTACAGCAAAATGCAAGTCGTTTTGATGGTAAGCAGCCTCTTGTTCAGAGTAACGAGGGTAAAAGACTTTCTGGTGCTCAGAAAAGAAAAATCAAAAAGGAACGTTTGAGAAATCAAAACGGTGAAGGTTCACCACATCAGCAAACAAGCAAAACCAATATTCCTCATAAAGAGGTGAAGAATCCTGTAGCATTTTATAACACAATTTTGGACGATATTCTGGCTGTTGCTCTTGTCCCAACAGGTTTTCCAAGTGTTAGACTCTCCAAACCTCAGGTAGACCAAATTCGAACTTCCCTAATGTTGGCAATAGACAAAGAAGTCGCCAAAGGCTGTCAACTCCATTTCGATGACTGTATAAAATTTAGAGGAGCTTTGGTGATGAAATGTAAAAATCAGTTTAGTTTTGATTGGTTGAAAATGACAATATCAAACTGGACTTTCAAAGATTTTCACCTCAGTATCATTCACCCAAAAGACTTGCCTATCTACACTAAGCTCATAATGTGGGTTGAAGGGTCTGAAGACCCAAAGAAAATTTTCGAGAAACTTGCGACTCAAAACACGGGACTGGAAACAGAAGGATGGCATTTGATCAATACAAAATTTGAGAGAAATGGTCAAACCTTGGTGGTATCTGTGGATGAAAAATCAATGGAAGTTCTAAAGGCATTAGATTTTCGTCCTTTTCTCAGTTTAGGTAGAGTGAAACTAACAGCTCTGAAAAAATGATGGGAAAAGTGTTTAAATGTGAGAAAGGTGAAGATTCTCCAATTGAGGAAGACGAGTAATGCTGGAGTTCAATTGAATTTTACCACTGTGGTAACTGAAACTTGCTTCTATTGATCCATCAACTCTTGTAATTACAAAAACTAGGAAACAGTTTATTTAGTTGAATGGTAAATTCGAAATTGAACAATGGATGGAGGATTCAAAAAATTATGTCACCTGCTGTCTGACTCTTCAAGTCTTACATCAAGTGATTTTCCTCTTAATTTTTTCAATAGAATGTGGCTTATTGATAAGACCGCAATCTTTTGAGTCCTAAGCAAGTATTGATGCATTCATTGAACAGAGAAAGAGGCAGACTGCTCTTTTTTCTGTCTTGTCTTTTTTATGCCTCATTTTCAGGTAGCAGCAGTTATCAATTTACTTCTTGGTAGAGTTCTGCAGCAAGAAAACTGACTGCAGAAATCTTGCTGGGAAGCTATAGACTAGTCAGTATTTTGACTACTTTCCAGTTGCGTTATAAACGCATTTTCTTGAAATGATAAGCAATTTGATTCAAATTGCTCATTGTTATGAGAAAGTTAACAAGTCAGGAAACATCCAATTAGCTATAAGATTAGGGAGGATGAAGAACCAGTGTGAGATGAGGTAAGTGGACAGTCGACATATTTGGATTTGAAAGCTGAACCCTAAACTTTAAACTTGCTTCAATTTTTCATCTAATAAAGTTCAACCAATTTAGCAGTAGCTAAAGGACTGGTGTTGTTATTTTCAACAAAATAGCAGCGAAGTCCCATACTGGTTTCCACTCAGCTATGTTATAAATTCAGAGAACGTAACTGAAAGTATTGGATGGAATATTAATAAAGAGATTCCAGATCGTTGGAGTTAATTTATGACTGTTTTGTTTCATGTATAATTCAATTCAGGATAGTTATTTGTTGAAAAATTCTTTAGATGAAGCATTTCTGTGCATTGGAAGCTGTGTTACCATCAAAATATATCAGCTCATTCTAGCTGATTTATATAAAAACGTCACTAATGTAAATTCCTTAATGGTTAGTAGGTCTGACTGACGATGATATGGAGGAGGCCTCAGGAGGCACAAACAGACTGATTTCATAAGTTTTATAAATCAGTCTCCATCCTCCTGCCTTTATAGGTACCGACAATTCCTGAAAAGGAGTTCACTTCATCTAAGAAGATATTTTTTGTCATACCCGGTTTGGTAGTATCTTCAGTCTCGTTAGTAGACCTCATTATTGGTTGGCGCAGCATTACCAATTGTATTTCAACCCGCAATAAACAAACCAGAACTTTGTCATATATGGTAGTGATAAAAGAACATTTAACTAATAAACACTTCAAGAATTGATAATACTAATTAGGAATTTATACTTTTATTTTCTGAACGTCAATATGAGGTTATCGAAAGAACTATAAAAATATTCTATATCTGTGTGACTCCTGCAAGCCAGTGGAACACCAACTGACATCCGTATATCAACTTACCCCTAGATACGGAGTTTTAGATATCTTTTGTGCTAACGAGTTCAGAAGGGTTATTGTAGCTTTTTTTGTAGTATTGTAGTAGCCGACTGCAGATGACACTGATTTGAAATTTTGATAGTAAATTATGAAAGGAGTAGATAGAGTTTAGTATGTGTACATTTATAAGTAAGCTTCGAATCCATCATCAACTCCAGAAATTTAGGTCTGTCTGTTATTTCAATATATTTCTTGAAAATTATCCCTGTATTAGGTGGATGCCTTATTACAATTATCGATGAGTTGTTCAGTTATTCAGCCTCTCATAATATGTTGATTCAAATACTTCAGCATGCAGATTAGAGTGATTAGATCATACTTCAATTTATCGTTAGCAGATCCTTTATTTTTCCAGACTCCTTTTCATTGAAAAACTCTTCTATAATAAAAGATTACGGTTCTGCTATATAAATAATCTCGCTAAGATTACTTCTTTTGGAGTTGTTAATGGTATATTGATTTTTCATATGATAGGAAGTGTATTATTGTTACGATTCTTGGCTATGAAATATTTATTTAATAAATGAATTCATATAACGAATAAAAAAGGAAAATGAGAATTGAAAATTTTCTGTCTTTACCACTTGTAACTAAAGTTACTGCAGTTTCGTCCTATAAAAACATTTTCAAACTTATACATTTTCAAACTTATACATTAAACTACAAATGATTGATTACATTATTCCCTATATAACATTACTATAGGTAATAACCGAGGTACTTGCCTAAATTATTTTTACCTGCGACAATGGGGTTACACTAATTTGAAAACCGGTGAGTAAACTAGATCGATTTAATCATTTAACAGATTGCACCCGCATTTCTTATGCTTGTGAATTTCTAAGGATTCCAAATAACTGAGTTTCCAACTTTCGCTTGCATAGGGCAAAATTTCCGTATCGTTTGAATTCGGAAACTTGTAGTTGCATTCCAAGGAATAGTTCGAAAAAGTTGAATTATTTTCACCTAGTCTGAAGGACCTTTCATGTTCAGCATACCGTTTTGAGAAATTTCGACCACATTGTCCCTCTTAAACACTATTACACTCGGGACACTTGAGATTATAAACTCCAGATTTATCCATCTTGTCCACTTTATCTTTGGCATTGAAAAGAAAATTAGATAGCCTTGCATGTGGTCTGAATGCCACTTCCACATTGTTTTTCTGATAAAAACCCGCAATTATCTGTTTTTTTTCCAAAATATGTTAGAGTTACAAATTTCTTGTTTTTGACTTTTTGACGTAGGGGTATATTAGTCTGTGAGTCTGTAAATCAATTCATTGAATTAAAAAGGATCTCTGAACTTCTAAATGAATTGAATTAAAGCCAATTATTATTATAATGTATGTTCTGGATATTATGGAAATGTCAGCTGGTGTCCCATACTGTTGGGGACATAAAATTGGGTCTTCTAGATCTTAAACTTTCAGTATGGTTCATCTGAAATATTGATTTATTTAGGAGTATACGAAACCTTCCCAAATCAATGAGATCAACTACAGTACATTCAATAGATCCTAATGTATGTCTCGTCAATTTGTATATCTGAAGACAGTCTTTTGATGAAATGCTTTTATTTTTGAAATCCACTTGAAAGTGACTCCAGTTATGATTATGGGTTAAGGTTTTGATCATATCAAATTTTAACTCATATATTTTATTTGCCAGGTCTGGTTCTAATGCTTATGATTTCATATCTATCATGAGTATAAAAAAATTAACCATATCCAATAATGACAAAATGGTAAATTCAGATATTTGAATATTTTTAGAGAATTCTTTTTTGTTTTTAATGGAAAAATGTTAGTAAGATAGTTTTGTGAACTGTGAATTCAGCAAAACATTTATGATTGGTGAAGGTTTTCGTATGTTACTTATTTGAATAATAAAACTAAATATTTCAATACCTTTTGTATGAAAAGTTTACTGAACTCCAAAATATTTTTGCTTTACTCAAGTTATTACTTCAGTATAGCCTGAACACGTGTTGGGGTTTTGTAAATTATTTATTCGAAAATTTTAGTGTTTTTAATACTTTATTTTATATGCATTTTCATCAGTAATGGCAAAGTCCAAAGTAAAAAATATAATGCATTCTTGATCAGAAGAAATAAATTGATGAATTTAATATTCTTACAGAAACATGGTAAACCATCATTAGTCAAGAAAAGGAACATCTGTGAACCAAGAATGACCTGAATACTAAATGCACCAAGAGCAGTTTGGCCGAAACCTTCACCTGCAAATAAAACATACGTTGATCGTACTCATTGAAGAAGCTTCTTTCGCTAATGGTAAGATTTTTCATATTGATATAATTATTTTTGTATTTAAATAATCGCATGCATTAAATTCAATTTACTGTAGGTAGATATTATTTGGTAATAATTATGAAGCTTTTGATTACTTGCATATCTATAAATATTAAATAAACATTTATATACACACGAAACCAATTTAAACTTTTTTTACTGGAAAGTCAATATAATCAATTCACTGTTCTTTGCTTTTACTAAGGACAGATATGTCCAAGAAGCTGAACAATTCATAATCTATTATAATTTTTGTTTAGTAATTTTTATTTGTTTGGTAGTGCTTTTTACTAATATAAAGTTGTATAAATATAAATAGTTATAAAATGTATTTCCAAATTGGATGATGAGAAACCCACTATTAATTTATAAAATCCAAAAAATATTTTAAAAATATCAATTTTGTACAAATTTGAAATTTGTCCCTTTATTGATATGACAAAAACAAATTGAAATTTGATTTTCAACAAAAATATATCAATTCAACAAGGCATTCAAAAAATCTAAGGGTTTTGAATATTAGATCCAATATTGTTATCTATGTGTGGAAGTTATTACGGATAATTTGTAATGAAATTATTTCACAGTAATTAGAAGTGTTAGGAATAGTCCTACTAATTTGCCATTCTTTAATAATTTATTTATTAAAAAAGTCCTCCAAGTGAAAACTTTTTGAAATTTGATTTTGTTTTTATTTAACAGAGAAACATTTCTGCCAACATTGGATTCAAATTGAATTTTAGTTGATGGCAAGTCAACATTACTGTTGGGTTGGATACAGATCAAACACTAAGGTTGTATGTTCACTACATCAAAACTGTTCTCTGAAGAATTCGTTGATTTGGTTGCTGCTTGTTTTCCATTAATACATGACTTGGATATTTATTGTCATATAAAACAAATCCAACATCAGTCATTTTATGTATTGCAAACTGAAGTGCTAGAGGAGTTTCCAGTTCTTCATTCCGAAAATTCCTTCGATGAGATGAAGAGAAATATGTCAACTAGAAGCCATCAAAGAGCATGAAAATGATTCAAATTGAGTTTGTGAACATTTTTAGTAAGCAGAAATCAGTTTCTTAATGACTACTATGAACTGAACAGTGTTGAATTCAGAAAACATGAAGAAGATTAAATAAATCAAGATACATATTTTTAAATATTCAATCTTTCCTGAAGAAAAATTAGGCCAAAGCATGTGATAAAAGTGAGGTGATTTTCCAGAAAACTGAAAACTGAAGCAGTATTAACACATGGTTTATCATAATCTCATCTCTTCATCTTTATTTTGTTATTATTAAGAAAATTGTAATGTTTCTTGACTTGTAGTGACTTTTTCATAAAAAATTGTAATCTCTTGTCAGTCCAATTTTAAGATTTTTTACGGTGTTGTGTTGAAAATTCAATATGAACTAGAATCTTCAATCATGAATGTTTGAAAACTCCATTATCGTTTCGGTACAATAATGAGATTCAAAAATTTATTTGTCAATCTTTTTTTGAATGGTATTGTATCAAAACAGTTCGACATTTTAAATGTTATGATACATTGGGATTTTTAGATATTTTAATTATGATGAATATTATTGTGATTTTTCGTATCTTAGGAAGTTGTAGATTGAGATTTGATACGTGTATGGTTTGGAATATCTTGTAAATAAATTAAGTGATGATTTTTCCTGTGTTTTCATTTGTCCAACGTCACCCTGAAACGCGTTTGATCTTTGATGCCATTTTTCTTTTCTGAAATGACACCTATGGAAATTGAAACAATATATGTAGTTTATTATTAACTTCATTCATATCACTTAGGTATGCCAAATGATGAATTTTACAACAAAAGGAATAAATAATTGACTTCTATGGGTTGAATGCCAACAATCAAACGGAATTGAAACTGAATTTCAGTTCAGCTAATACTTGAGAAGAGCATGAGTTATTCGAAAGGGACGAACATTTGGTAAAGTATAAGATAATTTAATAAGAATATTTCAAAATTTTGAGGTTTAGAAGTTGGCATAGAAAAATTTCAAGACGGATCCAATTTTGACATTAAAATCCTAGAAAACCCATACTCCATTAACCAATAACTAATGTTAACCACTTCTGTTTATAAACAAATTAAAAAAAAAAACAAAATTTTGAAATACAATTTTGAATATCCGTTTCAATTCGATCATGATATTCTCAGTTTATACCAATACTTACGTATGTAGAGACAGTTTGAACAAAATTTTCACAGATGTATGTATGTTTTCAAAAGAAATTTCATAGGTACGTGATGACCAATGTTAATGTTTGAATTAGTTGTAAATGTTTACACAATATGTATGAGTTGACTTATTAAAGCATTATATGAATTTATAAAATTTGTACATGAGTTGACTTAACTATCATTGATTCTGTGGGGTTATTCTGCATAAGCTATATCTCTTTAAGGCAATGGTGAGTGCAATAGGACCATGGAGTCAGAAAAACTAGTTTTCACTACTATTTATGTGTGAATTTGCATTTGAATGTGAATTTTTACTAACATCGTAAAAAAAATTCCTGCAAAAATAATATTTATTTCTTGAGCATATTACCGCAGATCTTTCACTGTTAGGTCTACAATTTAGGAAAATAGCCCCGATAATATAAAAAAACATTTTGACTTTTATGTTGATGAAGAAAAGTGGATTGAAATATAGAAGTAGATCTTCAAAAATATGGTAGGTAGAACTGCCCGCTACTTGATGAAAATCTATTATAATGCATAGTATCTTCTGGCGTGTGAGTATTGGGACGCCAGAAAATGCCTTCATATAGTGAAACACATGTCGCGGTTTAGTAAACTTTCAAGTGGAAATTTCACATTAAGTTGTGTTTTTTAATATGGAATAGTCCATCATTAGGACCTCCTTCAATTAGATATAACTAACTAGGCAGAGTAGTAACAGATTTACTGCCGCGGCTAGCATTTCATTACCGAGGCAATGAAACCTGCCAAAGGAGTAAATATGTTTCTCTACCGTGTTAAACATAATTTTTTTTCGAATTGTTTGTAGTTTGTTTAAAACATTGAAATAAAATTTTAAATAATTTCGAAGAGCAAAACGGATTATTAAGCCAGTGGAGTAATTTTAGAAAATTGTTCTCACATACCTAAAAATATCCACACAAAATAATATAGAATTTCATCTGTTTATATTTTTGTTATGTTAAATCGTGATCTGTGTTTTGATGTGATTATTGTTAGAGATGAAATTATAATAAAATTGTAAATTTTGTCGTTCTACATTTAATTATGAGTATGTTTGGTCGGGTGCTTATGCAGAGCAAGATTTCTTAAAATATAAAAAAGTTGTTTTTTAACGCCTATGCATTGAAAATGTCACTAAAATTGACATTAAATACTAATCAGAGTAAAAATATTTTCAATCCTTTTCGAGTGGATCATAACTATATAATTTATATTAGGACTTATATTTTGGACTTTAACATCATATATTCAATATGAGGGGAAAATAGTTTTGGGCATCTTTGAGGACTCCTTTTTATAGCAATATTTGATTACCACCAGAGTTAGTTAATATTCAACCCCTAGGCTACCACCAAGGATCGTTTCATACATAAATATAACTTCAATTGCCTGTGAATTTTAGAGAACTGCCTATAATTTTCCGTGTAAACCTCGCACCCATGGCATTATCTAACAAATAAGTTCAGAACAGTCGATGCCATCGAAACAAAACAAAAAAAGTTCAGAAGCTCCTCTTTCTCTTTCCGATCATTTTATAAATAAAAAGTGTTCTGAATTTGGAAAAATGGATAGAACTTCGCAGTCAATGAAGATCATTTATGAGCATTAACCTGAAAGCTAGTTGGTTTTCGTTATTTAGTGATAATTCAAAAAGTAACCTAAAGCGTGCTATCGAAAAAGCAAAATACATTAATAGCTATTAATATGTTGAAAACTTTTTTGGAGTCACTGCAAAAATTTCAAATACCCCCGAACTATATGCTTATGGACGTTGTTTCCTCATTATTGAATATTCCCACAGATCTCACCAAAAACCCAATTAAAATAATAAAGCAAATTAACACTTGTTCAGTTTTAAGGACTTTCAGATGAATAGCTACATTGATTTCGAAAAAAATATATATCAACAAATATAAGAGCTTGGTATGGAATTGTCTATCAACAATAGTACAAATTATTTATACTCAAATTACCCCATAAATTGTCAATTTTTCCAATTATTGGAATTATGGCAAAAAAGAAAAAGTATACACTGCTTAGAGATATATTTGTGAAAACTCCAAGGGAGGTTCCACAATGTTTGATAATTGTTTAAACATTTATTTAAGCAGCACTTATGTCCTGGCAATATTGAAACATTTCAAACTATTAATACCCTCTATACTCTAAAGAGAATTAACGAACTGTGAAACACTTATTATCGATAAGAAAATTCATGAACTAACTCTCAAAGTAATTTAAATTCTATAATTCAAACTCGGTATCAGTAACGTCAAATTTGCTGTCACTTGTCACCGATGCCAACCTTTGCAACCCCCTTTCTGCAGGCACCCCCTGTAAAATCTTGATAATAGTGGACTGTATATTTGAAAAACTTTTGAAATAATTGCTTTTTATCCTATACTATCGTCTTTTACTTAATAAATCAACTCGTACAAATTGAAAGATTGATGACAGTTATAATTGTCAAAAAAAACGTATATCAACAACTTTTTGTTTTTTCCTCTTGAGTTCATTTCCATTAGGCATTCGTACGCCTATAACACGAACCACTTGATCATCTCCAGGATACAGCTGCGTTACTCTTTCCAGATTCCACTTCAGTGGAGGTAGTTTGTCGTCCTTCAATAAAACCAAGTCGCCTACTTTCAATATCTTCGTAGCTCTCTCTTTCCATTTCGATCGAGATTTTAATTCCGATATATATTCGACGTGCCATCTTTTCCAGAACGACTGATATTTCTTCAATCGATTCGGAGGAATTTCTGTGTAGTCTTGTTCTGCTATTGCGGTAAAACTTCTGCCAATAATAAAATGGGCAGGAGTCAAGGGTTCTGGATCCAAGGGACTTGATAGCAGAGTGAGGGGCCGAGAATTCAAAATTCCTTCAATTTGTATTAAGTTTGTCAGAAAATCTTCGTAAGTTAAATGTAAATTGCCGACAACACGCTTGATATGATTTTTTGCCCTTTTTACCCCTACCTCCCAAATAC
>WOGR01003196.1:0-16208 GCA_015342045.1 Leptinotarsa lineolata
CTAAATAATCTGGGAGTCTGCATTGAAGTTAGAACAAGGGATACTGTAAATTAATTTTGGTTGATATTTTGTGGAATATATACTTAACATTTAAAAAAAGGGAACTGATTGTAAGGATAGTTCTATTTGCAATTTTTATATTATGAATTTTTTCGAGAATTTGTGAAAGCTTGGGTGTGATTTCATTTCTGAAAGGTAATTAATTGAAAATTGTATTGATGGTTGGAGTTCATTGTTATTTACTATTTGTGCTTGATTATTATTATTTTGGAAATTGATAGAGTAAATATCTACTAAAGGAGACGTGTTGAATATCTTGTCTGAATAGGTGTTAGGGTATGAATTTTGTGAAAAAGTTCAAGGAGGATGGTTAAATTTTTTTTGCAGAAAGGGAGAGTAAGAAATGTTCAATATGCGTTGTTCAATTCGCTTGACCAAGTTGACTTTGATTGATTGTTTATGGTAAGACCAGTAATTCATGTATCTACAAGAACAGGTAGGTTTTCTTCATCAGTCAACAAGTACGATGTTTTCTGAAGTACGTATGAGTTTGGTATTCAGAAAGAGAACACTCCGCTCATCATCTTCCTCTTCGATGATATATGAGTCAAAGCTTCAGTGCTCTCTCGTCAGGTAGCAGGAAGTATCGAGAAGAGAAAAACATAGTACAATTTATAAAATTTGATTAATTAATGTAAAACAACAAAATCCAACGAAAAATTAGTTGAAAGAGTGACCATGTGGTTCAGTCAAAATCTGATGAGAAAGGAAGGACATCTTGAACTAAATCACTAGTTCTTTTTGCCTCAAGTCATTTCACTCAGATGAAACTTTCACTGGACTATGACTGCTTTTTATGAAGACATTTTTATGCAAATATCAAAAATTGTTCCAATTCCAAAATATTTTGAATTGTAGATACATATTTCAAATCGAAATGTAAAGGTACTTCTTCACTGAACTTTTCTCAAGATTATTGATACCCAAAGATATTCAACAATAAGGTTTTACTTTGAATAATAGATATTTTTTAGAGCTCTGAACATTTGGCAAATGAGTTTTCGTTGAATTAACTTCTGAACCACTTGGTTTATACTCATATAATATATTTTTCAGACGGAATCTGAGTATGGGAAACAATATATCTCATTTCATTTGAAAAACCCAACTTTCATACGCCATTTTTTTACTAGGTATCCTGTATATTAAAATGATATCAGAATCCTAATATTATTCCAGAATATACTGCAAGTTTTACATCATAAACGAGTCTCTTTTCGAGGAGTAATAACTTTACACTTTGATTTCATTTTATACTCACCAGGAGCTGGTAATGTCCGAAACAATAAAGGCAAAGTGTATTTAGAAACACCTTTTGAATTCATGGAATTAATTTTAGCAGAGTATTCTTGAGAAGGATTCAGATTTGATATGTTGAAATCTGGAGATGATGAAGCCGAAACGTTGGCTATTAAAGTCGTTCCAGAACTCAGATATAGAACGAATTTTTGCCGGAGACCTGAAATAGAAGAATTCAGTGAGTATTGTGAATGCTTCATTATTGTAAAATAATGTGAAACAATGAGCACATACAGATTGTATGTGTACTATGGTACTTCATAGGGTGATTCGTTATATCGTTTCGAAGAAAAAAGTTTCTGAGAATATATCTCCGGAGTGGTTTTGTTTCTCAGATACAAGGCATTTTAGTTGAAAAAACGTTATTTATAAAATATCCTGAAGATCCTTGGACCGATTTGTTCGGAATTTCATAGAATTATTTGAAGTAATAAGGTGCTCATTGAGAATTACCTCGATCAGAATTATTAGGTGCGGTGGCGTTTCAGTGAGCACCCCAGTCATAAGTATTGAGAAAAAAGTACACCACTGCTTTGTTTTCAGTAGTTTTTCACTTTTTCAGACCTAATAACTGAAAATACAACTATTCGGCTTCTCGTGAATCTTTCATATTAAGCTTTGATTTCTAGAAAAGAAACGAAAATCGCTTCAACTCTAACTCTAAAAATGTGAACAATTTAGAACTTGTAGTAAATGAGAAAAATTTCGTCTTCTGGTAAAATAGACGACTGAAATAGTTTTACCATTGATTGTCTGACAAGGTCTGAAGTACTCAGAGTGGCCAATTTTCAGGTTCAGGAAAAATGAAAAGGTTGAACAAAATTTGGATAATTCAGCGATTAAGATAGGCGATTGAGCAAGGACACTAAAATGAGCTGGAGTCCCATCGTGTATGAACTACATGTTGACTATTACAAGAACGGGTACTTATTTTAACAAAATGAGTCAATGATCTCGCAAACAGTTCGTGTAATATTCATCTGTCAATCTTGCTGTTAAAAAATGTGTCAAGTTGATAGGTACTAATAATTCCCAGCTGAACATTGAGTGAAAATTATTGCTGCAAATGACTTTCTCTAATAACGTCGGTTTTTTCTCTGGCTCAAAAACGGTCATTGTTGAAGTTAGTGAGAAATTTGGAATTACTCTATAAGGATATCTATCTTGGAAAATTCTCAGTGCTTTCACTTCATTTCCATCTGTTAATCCATAAATGAGGTGTACGCTAGCCATTTAGGCATTAGTGAAATTATTCATGATAGAATATTTGCTAACTGACAACTCTGAATCATACTGATATGACAATACAGCTGACATGCAATGGAGGAATTCTCTTTTTTTTCTCGAAAACGAAGCTGGATATGGAAGAATCACAGGTGACCAAAAAGTTGTATTTTTTATTGCTTGATTTGAAAAAAATTATATCATTGGCTGGTATGCTCACTAAGCCACTGGACCTAATGATTCCAGTCTATTTAGTGCTGAATAGGCACTTTATTACTCTGAATGAATGTACTGAATTTAAACCAAATCGGTTTATAAATATTTGTGATATTTCATAAATACTGTGTTTACTCAAACTTCATTCTCTAAATTTTTGTACGATAGTTATGAAACATCCCGTTTTGTGGTGTAACACTGTGACAGAAGTTTCAGAAATGGTTGAACAGAATTTGAATAACACTTAGGGGAGTTCAAACATTGTGCGTTTGTTATTCTTTTAATGACTGAACTCTGGTCTTACCAATCTCTGCGCGATGATGGAATCAATATGTTCCGAGTAATACTATCATTACAAAATTACCGTTTGATTTCCAGTAGCCATATTCCGTTATATAGGTACTCGTATATGTTGGCAAAAAATCATGATGTAATCTTGAAACAGAGACCAAAATCAAAGTATTCGTAATGATCTTTAAATGAAGTCTTCGCAAAGAAAGATGCTCGTACTTACTTTCCCACTGAGAAAGAGACATCCTATTTGGCGGTTGATATTTGGCTTCAAAATGTATCACCTTAAGAAGTCACATTTATTATCGATATTTGTAGTTTGAGTCTTTTATAGATCTCACAGATGTCGCCTTTGTAAGGGAAGATGCCCTTGCTTGTCCCCTGTCATATAAGGAGAGGTGAATCCAATAATGCATCAATGGTGCAACCTAGCATCATTATTGAAATCTATGGCTGGTCAAAACAGTGTAATTCGATACAGTTTTGTATTGAATTACGACTGCTTTGTTGTTGGGTTCTGGTTTCATAAAGTATCCTTGCAGTAAGCAATAAGCCCAAGAGGCTGCAGTGTTTTCTGGAGACTAGGAAGAAATGGACAGGTCAGACAGCTCCCAAGTAAATGAATAATCCTTGCGGTGGAAGACAAAAAAAGAATTTCCTGAGTAGTTTATCTCAAAGCCGGGTTTAGCCATGATCTATATTTGAAAGCCTTGTTTGTGGCTGATATTCGTGGTTTCAGTCTTACGTCTAGATGGCGAGGATATCTCCGTGCCTTATTATAATGTTATCATATCTCAGTGAATTGAAGGAAACGATTTCAAAATAGGCAGTGGTGTTTATTCATCAAAACATTTTCCGGATGAAAACCAAAAAACGAATTTTTGAAATTGCCTTTTTTTGTAATTAGCATTTTCTAAAAAAAAATCCATTATAATGTTATTTTTCTATGACAGCATCTGGAAGACGATTCAGCAAAAAATATTGTTGTTAATCTTGAAATTAAAAACTGTTTCAGTGCATATACTTTAGGTTACGTAAAAAATGATCCATTTTAGATTTTCATATCTTCTATAAATTTTATACTTCAGTTTTTTTCAATAGAAGGGAAGAGAAACAATATTATAAATTTTAGTCTGCTGTGGAAGAAGTGACATAGTATTATTTTTGTACTACACCCTTCAGCTTCAATATTGCATTGTCTTCACAGCCAATCCAGCTTGGGACCACTCGATGTTATCTTGATTAGTCCAAACATGCTCTGCTATTCCTGATTTGCTGGTTTCTCCTCGCCGTTTGTGTTTCTTGTGCTCGGCAATGCGGACTTTCAATGGCCTCTTAGTTTCACCGATTTTCCGCACTCACAGAGTATCCGGTAAATGCAATTCTTGGAATCGCAGTCCGCGTTTGGAGGCCTGATTTTCGTAAGGCTGCTATGTATAGTGTTTACGGATCTGAAGCAGGTTCTGATATTCTACTTGGAACCAATTCTTCGTATTCTTCCGGCTTCCCTTCCTTGCGAGGTTCTTGCTGTCTTTCAGTCAAAGTCTGTTTCACCATCACTTTGGAGTACCCAATTTATTGAAGATAATTTTTGATGATCCCTAGTTCTTTCTCCAGACATTTCTCCGTATTACAAAGCCCGCAAGAACGGTCTACTAGAGTTTTGATGAATTCTCTTTTGGAAGATTGATGGTGGCTGGATTTGTGGTTCAGATACTATCCCGTGTGAGTAGGTTTTCGGTATACAGATGTTTTCCACTTAGTGGGAAACCAATGGCAATTCCTTGTGGACTTCCTTTTCGATTGTGAAAGTGATGGAAAGTCTTACGCTGTTCATGTGCTTCAGGAAGGCAACTAGTTCAGTATTCTCATGGTTCTATATTATGAAGGTATCGTCAACGTATCTCAACCAGACATAGGGTTTCTTGTGGGCTTCTTCAATTGCCAGAATTTTGAACCACTCCATATAAATGTTGGCTATAACTGGTGAAAGTGGCGATCCCATTGGCAGTACCTCATCTTGTGTAAATAATTCGTTCTTCTGTTGGAAATAGCAGTTTCGTATACAGCATCCAAGTACTTACTTAATTTAGAGATTTCAGATCGTTTTATACAATATTAGACAATGGAAGCCCGAATTGATGAAATTCACCACGAAACATTCTCAATCACCTTGAAACATACATAATTTTGTGTTGCTTGTCTACTTAACGATGGTACTCTCAGAGGTACCATCGATTTAGTCATAATTAGGTTGAGTAAAATTTCTATCAACCTTAGAATGATTTTCACAAAGTTAATCACAGAACCGCAAAATGTTTTTCACCACACAATAGTTTCATCAAAGCGTATCAATGATAGTACTGTTTGATAAAACAAATTTTTATTTTTTGTTAACTATAGGAATAAAAATGGATTGTTGATAAATAAGTCTTCCATAATTTAAATTGAAATGAGTACATTTTCAGGAGAGATCGATTTTTGGGAAAGAAAGATTTTGGAGAAATAGAAACTCAAAACCTTTTTTTTGTAGTTGATCTTCAAGTGTGAAAAATATCCTACAAACTTGACTCCAGTGGAGACTGTTTCATGCTGATAGTAGGGTTGGTGTACAATAAATAGCAGTATGTTGATGTGTGTTTTCGAGAATGAAGAAAATCAACTGAGAATTGTAGGTACAAATAAAAAAAAAAAAGTTGTTTTTCAGTTTTGAACAGATTCTTTTCAATACTATGAAAATGATGGATCATAGGAAGGTTTCAGTTTCCACCCCAATATGAGAGGTGGAAGATTCGCACTTTGGGAAGTTTCAAAACAGTTCAGAACATAACAGAACAACCTGAAATGTTGTGGAATATCAGAAAATAATCTGAAACATGTTGAAAATAACATGTTTCGACTTTTGAAGGTCCGAAGTAAAACCTAAACCCGAAGGCATTGTGCCAATGAAACGAATGAAGTAACATAACGATCTGAAATAATTAGGAATACACTTTTTCTGGGTGTTATCTTGTTGGGTCGATTACTAAAATGTGTCCCTTCAAAAACAAAATCGTCATATTCTGACAATTTTCATAAAAAATGTACATTCTCGAGTTGAACGGGTTTACTTATCAATAGCATATTCTCTATAAATCAAAAGTAACTCAAAACAGATTAAAACAAAATAAACCTTTACGATTATGCATTGATCAAACAGAATTCTTGTAACTTTTCGCAGGGTTATTGCAGAATGCACTGGAAGCTTTTTATAGCACTCTGCTTTATTTGGTATACACCTCATCCAGAAGTGAATATCAAATGATCTAAATCTCACGCCTTCTATGTAAAATGTAAATCAGAGACATTGTGCCATTATTATGACTGTAGGGTTGCGCAGCTGTATTACTGGAGAAACAATCCGATGTCGAGATGCTGAATTCGAAAGGAACTGAGGAATAAATGAATTCAGAGCAATAACAGATAATTATGAAACGTTATAAAACATTCATTTGTTCCAACACTCCATGAAGCGAAACTTCAATAAAATGTCTGCAGGGAAGTGCCTATTCAAACGAATAACGCTTGCTGAGATTCTGCTATTTCTAGCAATATCACTCACAAGAAATTGGGAGGCATTTTTTCACAAATCATGTATGTTTTTCAGCCCAACATTTTTTGAATAAATTGATTTCATTTGTAGCATCATGATTGCTTCTAGTGAAATTGAAATCTGATGAAATGGACTAAAATAATACTATCTCTCAAGGCACGTATTGCTAACCGCATGAGCATCATCAGGATATGAAACTGAATCTCACAACTGAATTGATGAAAAAATGTCGTTCACAATTCATAAAAATCAAAATCTGTCAGAAAAATAAATTACCTCGAAGATGCGAATTCATTCCCTCCTATTCATAAAAGAGGACATATGCATTTTCTTCTTTCTTTGCATCTCGAACAAGTTGATTTTCTTTCTCCATCCAGAGTTTCTTCTCTTGTTGAGAAATCCAAGCATTGTGACAAACTCAATTGGCCAGTTCGTTGTGGCATAAGGAGAGACAAATTCCAGAAAGGGTTGAAGGTTACTAATGAGTGTCCACAGTATGTGTACTTCATAGTAGATTTTAATTGATGAACGAACTGATTAATATGATTTGGAAACAGCGGGGTGAATAAAAATTTCATCCAATGAATTTGACGATGGGATAGTGCCAAAAACAGATGCTGAATTACCACGTTGTAGAGCTTCATTGATTTTTTGGAACAGAAATGCAAATCTTTTTCTTTAATTTCTTAAGTCGTCCTTCTGTCAACTTCATAAAAAAAATTTAGAGATAAGGGGTCAAATACACCGAAAGTTTCTACAGCCACAGGATAAAATATAAATTTATTTCAAACATATCGATACTTCTGCTGTTGTCCTTTCTTACTGGTTATGGTAGCAGCACCTGAATTTTTGAACGTTGCTACTGAATTAGATGGAGCCAATCTGTCCACATGTGTGAAATCCCAATCGATAGCTTTGCAACATTTCCAGGGAACAAGGGTCATTCCATCAGGATGCTTGCCATCATCGCGGCTAGAACAAAGCCCTTTTAATGATGTTGTTGACTTGGTGATGTCTTGGAAAACGTCCAGAACTCTTTCTACAGCTCAAACCATGAGAACCTTTTTCATTTACCTCACTACCACAAATAAATTTATGAAGAGTTCAAATATTTTAACCCAATGGCTACCCTGAAAGCATCATCATCCCAAAGTAGCAACAGGTGATGCGTTTAACCAATCACCAGATTATTCAATATCAACGGCTTTCAGGCAAGATTTTTCAGAGGGAGACAACAAGAATTAAGTCAGAAGCCATATCTACTAAAGGTTCGTCCCATGCTTTCTGAAGTGATTTGAGATCCGTAGGCAAATGACTTTCAGTTTGTGAACACCAAATAGATTCGCCTTCGACAGCTGAATCATCTATCATATTGATGGAGGAGACTGGAATTATCATTTCTATTAATTGCGAAACATTGTTGATGGAAGATATAAAATGCTGGTGAAACCAGCGATGATGCTGAGCGCAGACCCAACCCTCCACGAATCACAAGCTCGCACAAGTTTCGACTTCTGAGGGTTGTCGTTCGTAGGTTGTTGTTCGGAAACTTGAAACGTTAAATTGCTTGTTTGATCAAGTGAAGGTTCAGATTAATTTGATATTGAGTCGGCTTGAGGATGTTTGAGAATGAGCTTCGTTAGAACTAAGAATCCTAATAGCAGATGAAATATCGCCCTCTCCAGCTTTATTCAAAATAATTTTTGTGATATTTTCTGTTCAACTCACGATTATTATACCGCAAGTATACGATATTACGAATAAAATTAACGATTATATTTTATTCCAAAACTGACAAGTGTACATAAGAATTGTGATGTTACTTTATAGGACGCTCACGCACAAGTCTAGTAATAAGACATGTACCAAATTGAAAATACGAGCAAATAATATACCTTTAGTTTATTGGAAAGCGAGTGTTCACTACAATAGTTGCTCAAGAACTACTCACGAAACTACTATACAAAAATGTTCTAAACCCTTCATAACTGAAAAAACCCACTTATTGTATAGAAAGTGCATTAACAAAGTTTTATATGAGCTTATGAAATGAAATCTTAATTCTAAATTATTTCTAGCGACAAAACATTTTCTTTGAATCATTTGCCAATCGCTGGCGGAACAGCAGAGGATTTGTTATTCATCGTTTTGATGTTCCTCTTTATCAATGTTGTTGGAAATATTTTTCTCTTCGCTTTCGATTATTGTATAGGGGGATCCCTGAATGTGGAAGTGAGTAGATTTTCCCAACTAGAAAAGGATTTTTGCATTACACATTTATCGATGACTCCAGATAAGACGGATGCTACGCAAATTCTAGCTGATCTGGGGATTCTCCTCACAATATTGGTAGAGTTCTTCAAAGCAGCTAATCTCTGAATAATGATAATGTACCTTGTTCTGTTTAATTTGGGTCATTGCTAAAATTTTCAGTTGATGAATCCTTCGACATTAAAATGCTATGTTCAGAATTTAACATTGACTTTTTGTGGATATTTCCATTATAAATTTTGAGGCCAGTTTTGGATCTGAATTGTTCAGGGCAACTTGTACAAACATTGTCCATGACTGTTTCAGTTCATCATCACAAGCGGAATCCATTCAAATTAGTGAAAACAGATCTATTAAGAATCGAAAACTTGTACTGACTCTAAACCTGATTCCTTTGAGGTACATAATAACCTTTACTGGTGCTGATAGTAGTATTGGTGGTGGGTCATCAAATGAGGGTCATTGAATAAATTGCTAGTAGGTATTATTTATTGTGCCGGTTCATCCTAACTTATATGTTGAAAACAACTTGTTATGATACCTTATATTTATTTGCTTTTCACTTCTAATTATTATTTGAGATAGTTAACAGCTGGCTGGGGCTTTCATGTTCATATTAAAGCTCTTTCAACATTCTTCTCTTCTTTTTAAACTTTCAAATGCGTTGAAAATTTTGTTGTCATGTAGAATATTGTGAAAATGTATATGTGAGACCGTGACATGACAGCATGCTTCTGTACGCCTTCCATAGTTTGGCAAGTAATCTATGAACAGCGATGAAGTACACGTTCCTCAAAGCTCGCTGTTTACACTCGTACGTGATAATTACAGGTATAAATCTGTTGAAAGACTAGGTATCACTGCGAGGAGCCTACATAAATAAAAATATGAGAAACTATCAAATCAGTCATCCTCATATGAATACAATTCGTACCTTCATTCATTTGAACTGAAGTGTCAAACTCTAACGGCAGGAAGTGAAATTTGAAGTTTGGTTATCTGGTCTGGGTAGCCGTGATTCAATGGAGATATTTACTCCGGAGTTTCTTTTATAACTATAATTGGGATCCTCAGCGGTGCGATTTTCTCGCTGATACATGACCATCGTAGTTCCATTTTCCAACGGCTACCCAGCTCGGATGACCAAATTTCGATTTCTATTCATTTGAATTTGAACAAGATCCCTGTGGCTGAGATTTAATCAAATATGCGAATGATTGTCATTAGGGTACTGTCATCGATGACATGAGTAGATTCAACTCATTTTGTGATATCAAGTTTTAATTTTATTGATGAATTGAGTTTTTTTCTTATAATGTCATCCAGAAGAGCAGGATAACAGCTAGTAGTGAAGAGCTAACAAGTCAAGTGTCTACCAGTGGAGATGACAGTGTTCCATGTACGTGAATTTTCACCTCTTTGATTGATTATATTGTGTAGGAATCCAGTGAATAATATCTAATTCAATTACATAACGAATGTATGGAAAACAAACTGAATAAAGAAAAGTTTTTGTGTACAATTTAGAGTTCATATAAAAGTATTCGTTTGGAAGGTATTTTTCTTCCGTGTAATTCAATATTTATATGAAAGAAGCTGTTTCGAGAAAGCTTTTTTTTCCAGTTTGTGTCTGAAAGTTACTTCTCTGCATGATCTACACATCTATGTATAAAGTTACTTCTTTTGAAATTAATTGCTTCCTTCCTTTTTTTTTGGAAGATCCTACATTTTTTGTATGAAGATGAAGAAGTAGAAAGCCAAAACCTTTCTCTCAAAAATTCAAATCTGACTTCCAAAATTTATATTGACCAACACTACCAATAAGATATTCAAGCAATCTGAAAGTATGGAAATGACAACAAATATTGGGCGAAATTTGATTCACTGTTGTTTAGTTTTCTCGCTGGGGTCATATTGAATTATGTTGTAGTTTTCAATAATTTTCTACTATAAAAATGTATGATTCTTGGTAAAATAAATCCTCAATATTATTGAAGCAAGTGGATACCAGGATTAGTATATAATCTGTGTTGTTGATGACTTGTTTATTTTGTGGAAATTCATGATTACTTTATTGAGATGAATGAAAACACTTTTTTGTCCAATTCCACTACATTTATTTATTCTTACGACCGGTTTCGGGGTTTAGCTCATTATCAATTAAAACTAACTTTTTGGAGTGTGCACCCAGATTATATGGGGTTACAGGTAATCTGGGAGGCTAGGTAGTGATTGAATAGGGGTACCAACTATGAAATTATAGAGATTACCGGGGTTGCCAAATTCATAAATTCATGAGTGGGGACCTATATAAATCAAGTTTCTCGTTTAGGGGTATGTATTTCGGGTTTTTTATTGATTTCATAATTTCTATGGCTTCCAACAAATTCATTTTCTTCCCTTTATTACCTATATGTGTATAGAATTTTGAGATTATCTTCACTTATCTTGTGTTTTGTTTTATGAATTGTCCAAACAGACGTGTTCACGAAGCCTTACGTCAAAATTTCTACCAGTTTGGCCTGTATAAACTGCAGGGCATTCACCACATTCTATTCTATATATACCTGAGTTTTTCATTCCATCTCGTCTGGGTTTTGCATTGAACAGAATCTTGCCTAAATTATTATTACTTATAATAGCTGTTGTTATTTTGTATTTGAAGAAGTAGTTTTGGATGTTTTCTGAAAGTTCACCGGAGTAATTAATGCTACTATATTTACATGTATTGTGTTCTCTGATATTCGGGTATATTTCACTTAAAAGTGTTCTATGAGTTTTATCTGATATTATCTTTTCTATTAGATAATTGGTACCTGATTGTTCAACGCAATTTGTTTGATTATTTTTATTTCATCTTGGAAATTCTTTTCAGATAAAGGGATTGTGAAAGCTCTGTGTATCATTGACCTAAAGGCAGCTAATTTATGTGAGAGTGGACTGATAGAGTCGAAGGGAATTAATTGTACAGTCTGTGAAGGTGTTTTTTCGGTGGATACTGAATTGAAAACTATTATTAACTCTTGAAATATTCAAATTCAAGAAAGTAAGCTCTTTGTTTTATTCGATTTCTACTGTGAATTTAATTTTGTTATGCAGAGTAATAAGGAAGTTTAGAAATTGAATAATTTGTCTGTTTGAACCATCAAAGCCCACCAGTATGTCATCCACGTATATGAACCAAAACACAATATGTTTCTGAGAAAGGGGGTTATTGAGAATGAGGGTATTTTCAAGTGTGTCTATGAAAATGTCTGTCATCATGGGACTTGAGGGTGAGCCCATCTTATTAAAGTGATCGTGAATTTCCACAATATAAACAAGTCATCAATAACGCAAATGTAGATTTTCATGATTTCCCGAAAACAAAATATCACTTATGATTTTTCGTTCCAACCTAAGATATTATTATTGATATAGGTACTGTTCGTATATAACCATCAGAATTTTGAACAAAAAACGCAGAGGTAATGCAATAATATAATGACATATTCGAAACTTCTTGAGAATTAAAATTATTAACATCATTTATCATCAAATTCGTTTTACTGTGTTGAAGAGTTTCTACACACTTTTGTTTCATCTATATGTTTCATGACTACACTGATAAAATTCTGTATTTGTATGTAAAGCATTCATAAATTTCCATTCTATATAATAATAATAATAATAATAGCGACTTTATTTTCCATTTTAAATAATGAGACGTGATACGTGAGACGTGATACTGTACTTTCAATCATACCGAGGTGAATCAGAATTGAATAAAATATCATGACTGTCGAACATTACTAAGATAGTGCATTTGCCCTTGTCTGTAGCTTCCATAATATCATCCACTACATGGAGAAGTGCCGAAGCGCAGCTGTGACCTTTTCTGAAACCAGACTCTATGAAGAAGTCTGTGATTTTCAAGATGTGCTTTAATTTACTTTTCCAATATTTTTTCAAATATTTTGGACATCGTAGGTAACATACTGATTCCACGTAAATCTTTAAAATCATCTGGATTTGATTTTTTTGACAACACTGTAACCATGGCAAATCTCCATACAGATGGAAACGCATTACAGGAAAAACAAAAATTGATTATATGCGTAGTGAAGGAAACAATTTGAGGGCAACACAGTTTGATCGTTTTCAAGTTTATTACTTTCAATTGAATTTATCATTTCATAAACATCCACCTCGTCAACAGCTTCAAATCTGAATTCCGAATTTATAAGGGGATTATTCTTGTGGAAATCTGAAAGGGTTGTAAAATTATCCGTTTCTTGAGGATATTTCAAGTCAATAAATTGATGGATGTAGCCGTTACTACATGGTAAGATATCATCATGAAAAGTGAGAAATGAAAATTTTCTATGTTTTTTACCACTTTTATTCGTAACTGAAGTTACTGCAGTTTCGTCCTATAAGGACATTTTCAAACTTTTTCATTAAACTTTTTAAAATAAAGTTCAATGTGAAAGTTTGAGAATGTCCTTTTTAAGTGAAGTTTAATGTAAAAGTTTGAAAATGTCCCTATAGGATGAAACTGCAGTAACTTTATTTACGAATAAAAGTGGTGAGAAATATAGAAAATTTTCATTTCTCATTTTCCTCAGTATCGACAACCGATCTTTATCCCAGTCTGTCTTATGTTTAGTCTGCTCAAATTTATGAAGAGCCCTTTCTCTAGTTTTCATAATCCTTTCCATATTCTCAGTTAGCCAGGGTGCAGGGGGTTTCGTAAATCTTTTGGTCATTAACACGGCATGGAAATCATATAAACTGATAATACTATCAACCAAAAATGAAAGTTTGTCATCGACATTATTTAGATATAAATTATGGAAAAATTGCATTTTTGATAAGTCGTATTGAAATAAATCATAACTAAAGTTGTTATAATTTCTATATTTGATCATTCTGGAATTTTCACATATATCCATTCATGGTCTGGTAGATTGCAATCGATCACCCCCTTATTAATTACTGTTTCTTTATTCAACACATTCGCCAAATCTGGTATCTGTATACGTATAGAAGTATCAATTAATTGTGTGAGGTAGAATTTTTTTAAAATAGAAATACATGTTTTAAATGCATTATTTTCAATATTGAGTAAGTTGTAATTGAAATATCCAGTGCAAATAACTTTTTCGACCGTAGGTATTAGTAAGGCAAAAGTATCTTCAAGCTCAGAAAAAAATAATTGGGAGTCCAGTGTTGGTTAGGTATAGTATTAACATGAAATGTCAACACTCATTAAAACTGGATGAAAAGAATCCTACGTGTTGATCCAGTACATAAAGTATACTATATGTGTGACAATTTTCATCCAAATCAGTTCAGCCGTTATTACTCGATTGAGTAACAAATATCCTAATATCCAAACAAACACATAGACGATTGGATCGTCACTTTTGTTTGTACTTTCAAAAAAGTTATAAGAAGATGAAATTTGGCATTATCAAGCAATTTCACTAAAGAAACACTTTAGTCTGAAAAATAATCATTGTAACTACTATTCGATTCCTGCTAGATCTGAACTCTCTAGTCATAATGTTATATTTCACTTTACTGACAAAGATCTGCAATAAAATCGAAAGTATTTCATCAGTTCCCATAATCCCCAAATAAACTTATTTTCCACGCAAACAAGAAACTCATTTGAACTATTTCACTTTCGATGTTTTCATTACAAACAACGCAAACAACTGACAAAGAAAGTAATTCACTACCTAAAATTATGTTTGCGCATCCTTTATTTACTTACACAATAGAAATAAACTAATTTTCAACTTGCGCGCGAAATGAATATACATCGTATGAACTCGAGTGTAATGTGAAATCAGATGATTAGATAACAAATAAGTAGAAACTCAAGCACATCTTATTCGTTTTGCCCTATTCGCTTTTGTTTCTGCACAGTAAACACCACTGGCTACTTGTTAGAGTGTTAATTTTAGTCGATTATCGTAGATAAAATCTGGTGCAAGTTCATTGTATCTGAAAGTACTCAGCTTGTATACCCTGGAGCTTTGTTTTATCAAGATTGGTGAGTGCAGAAAATATATTGTCTTGTTTCGAATCTTTAATGTACTCGTATATGTATGCACAGAAATTGAATAGAATCTGTTCTAGAATCTGCGGTTTTATTGCGATGAAGTGTCATCAACCTCTTCACTAGAAAGTTCCATGAGTTGGACGACCTCTACTTTTTGATGATGCAGAAAAGAGTAAATTAGTGAAGTTCATATTATCTGAACTGATAGGCACGAACTGATCGATCAAATTTTGAACCACTGCTTTCATTTAACCTCTCAAAAAATTTCAATAGAAAATACGTATTGATCTAATTTCACAGTATCGAAATTGATTATGCAACAACAATAAAGTGATAACACGCCACTTCATGATGAATTGAAGATGAGTTTTTTATTTCGTGGCAGATGTATAATATACTTGAGAATGTATGCATATTTGCCCTTCAACAGGTATTGGCAGAACATCCTAATGTCATATCGCAATAACTGACTTCCTTTACCTAGATCTTGTAATAATGGCGGGTATTTTTAATGTGAAAATAAAGCATAGATATAACCAAAGGCCCGAAACAGGTGTCTATGGTTTGCCCCTTTCTTGAGAGATATGTCCGAATATTAACTTATGTATTTATATCAAGACACTTGATATCTTCAGGAGAATTAGTGACTGGATTAACTATCTACCGGTTCAATTTGTGAAGCTGCAGTCGATAGCTGGGCTGTTACAAAGAAAACTCTTTGTTATATGTCAAGCTTTTGGTATAATTCACACCTCCATCAGGACTCAGGATAACTTGTTACGGTCGATCTTGTTTTGTCATAATTTAAACATTATTATATCCTTAATAATTGGATAGGATATTCGTTTCCATATGCGCATTTATGTATATTTAAAACCTTCCTAACCCGCCTCTGGCACAAACCAAGTCTGCAAAGAGGTTTTGTTATTTTTTTCCTCACACACAACGACAGTGTATTGTTGAATGAAGTGACTGCCTGGTTGAATTATTTCGCTAGCTATATACCTAGAAGGGATTTTCGAATTTTCAGCCAACTGTGTTTCCTTTTTGATATTGTGAAGTTTGGAGTATTTTGAGACAATATTGGAAACCACCGCTGCAAAAGCAGGATTTTTGAAGGGCAAATAGTCACTATTTTCACCCAATTTTCTGAGGACGATCTTCGTCTCCTTTGTGTTGGAAACACCCTCAATTATTAAGAGG
>WOGR01003197.1:0-13092 GCA_015342045.1 Leptinotarsa lineolata
AAATAGCTGAAAAATAATAATTTTTTAATATTTCGAATGGAAATCGATTATTAACCGTTATAATCATAGCTCTACGAAAAGAAAAATATTTCACACTTATAGTTTAAAAAATATCACACTTGCAATATTAATGATCGAGCGATAAAAAGTTGTTAATTAACAATAGCGTAATAAATCGAATAATTGCAATAAAAATTTTTTACCGACAGATTATTGTTCATTTATTTTTTGAGTATGTGCCTGAATTTCTCATTCCTCAATTTATATATACAGTGAGTTTCAAAAAGTTTGCACCATATGGGAAACTTTTTATTATCCATTCGTCAGAAAATTCCGTTCTTCTCTGTAAACCGTTTGGAAATTATTGAAAAAAATTTCAAGGCGTAGCTTGTTATACTGAAGATAATAATTGAGCGAATTTATTGAAAACGATAAAGACGATACTTTAAATTCGAATGAATAAGGAGTGTATGAGTTTTTTTTTTGCAAACTTCATATCGGTCAAAAAATAAAAACCAATAGTTGCGGTTTTTGCAATCAAAAGACACGTTCAACATGTACGAATAATTTTTGGTAGAGGGATAAGAAGTCAGCTATGACTGACATTTGATGGAGAAAGGGTTGAACCACAATACGAATTTTCAGGACGTATCTCTATATTACAAAATAGAAGTTGAGAATAATTGATAAACTGTATAAAAAAAAGTAATACTTTTCGTATATATTTCCTGTAAAAAGTGCGCAATTAATATTTATCGTACTTCTGTTCAACTATAATACATTACCTATCGCCAATTCATCTCCAACTTTCAGTATCATTTCGTGCTTCTCCGCATACGCGAAGTAATCATATATTGTTTGTCTCCGGTTTATCCAAGATGTAAGTGTTCTGGAAACAGAGCATAAAAGTAATATATGGCAAAGGTTAAAAGACGTGATTAGGAAGCGGTGTTGACTTCGGCATGATATGAAAGGTTAATAACAAAGTGGTTGTGGTGCAACCTTTTCTGTGATCCAAAGTGATAAGGTCTGTGCTTTGTGAATTATTCTACGCGTCGTCTTGAACATAATAGTGCTGCATGAATGTGCATTGGTGTAGGGGAGATATGTGTAATTTAAAAGAGTTCAAATATTCATAAACGTATATGTAATCTGAAAGGAATTTAGACTCTTCTTTAGAGCTGGAAAAGCATTTTCATAACTTCAGTACTCCCGTAAATTTTCATAATTTCAGTAACAAAAACTAATGATATCAAGTACACAGTGAAAGAATCTTAATGAGACTATTTTCAATTTTCGAACATTAATCATTATTCGGAAAGTGTATCGGAAAGTGAAAGTGTATCCTGTTAGATATACATAGATAGTTTTAGAGTAAGGAATTAGTTTTCTTTATCTTCTGGAGACGCCAACTTGGTTGATGATAAGAGTGTCATCATTTCTGATGACTGAAAAAAGTGTTTGTTTTGGATTGGAAAACCTTATTCAATTTCTTTGAATAGTGGCACACAACAGAGCAGCAGATGAAGAAAAAATGTCTGTAAAGAAAATCAAATAACTCTCACCAAACAATACCACATTGGCCTCAGCAGAATACAAAATCAGATATCCTGAAATGGCCAAAAACTAGTAAATTTGTGGAAAGAGACTGACAACTGTGATTTATAACAGCATGCCTCATTTATTATTTGAAAAAGTCCTATTCAATTGATTTTTGTTGCCAATTTCGTGATAAAATTGCCACCATATTACAGAAAAAACATAAAATTTTCAATGCGTAAGTAAGAAGGAAAATGTGTCTGTGAAAAGATACATGGATAGGAAAATGAAATATTCACCCTGGTTGAGAATGAAAATAAGACGAATAACAATAAAAATTAATCATGAAACATTGTCAACCACTTTCAAATAAATAAATTTCTCTCTACTTCAAAAAAAATCAAAAAGATAATAGCTGAACATGATTACTATACTAAATACTGGGAATATTTGCGAGAACGTTTCTCTTTACTCGATTTCAGAGTTTACTGAAAACAACCCTTATGTACTGTTCGAGATATGAGGCAAAATTGTTTTGTGGGTGAGACTGATACAAATTAAAGAGAAAACATTTCATGGACAAAAATTCAAGAATTCAAACCGCAAGTACATGTTCCTGCCTTATTGATCGTAATCAATACGGTGTAGCCAAGTGCAAGAATGGGCAATGTCTGGTTGCAAGAAACAATACAAATGATCGAAATTGTTTCTCAAAATCCAGCTGCACTTTGAGGTTCCATTCATAAAATCTCTGATTATAGACTCGGAGGTAGCTCTTGCTACCTAAGTGAGGTCAGGGTATAGGTTATAATACTGAGATTGTTTCGTTGGTGGGTTTGATATAAATCAAAAATAATCAATGGACAGTGCACCCAAAAAATGCAAACCGCAGACATATATTCCTAGTTCATTGAGACAACAGTACAGCATAGTCAAGTGCAAGCAGGGGTATCATTTGGTTGGAAAAAACAGTATAAATACACAGAATCATCAACAGAAGCCAGCTGTACTTTGTGGATTCGACTAGGTGACCTCAGATGGGGGCATCAACTAAGATCTTCACAGACAGATCTTGCTTCTTACGAGATGTCTGGACTCAGGAGATAATACAGAGATGGTTTCATGATCAAAACAGAAAACCTCATGGATGAACTTGACAGAAATGGAAACTACAGGCATGTTTTTCTGGCTTATGAACGATGTACCAAAGGATATTTTATTAGGCTTTTGCCATCAGTAATTCGAGTGTTGAAAGTTCTGGTCGAACCTCGTCCAGGTATATTGAGAATTTGTAACTTGATGCCGATGTCTCATTCGAACGAGCACATTTCTTTCTTTTCCGTTCTTGAGAGTAGCTTCATAGTCATAATCGAAACGTTGAGCACCACCAAATTAGTATTTGTGTATGAGAGAAGAATTCGTGACATGATTGTAAGCAAATCGTTTCGTTCCATGAGGTTGCAGTCAGTGATTGGGTTTGTTACGAAAAAAATATTTCATGTTTATTACCTTCGTCAGGACAATGAAAATTATAAATATGGAGCGCACCCACTGATATGAGAATAATATGTGAATTTTTTCAAAAACAAGACATTGTTGTTGTTGTTTTAAGATTGTTCGTTTCGTTAACCAGCTGACGAACGTCAACCCTCAGAAGTCGAGAGATGTTATTATCAAAATTATCAAAATTTGACTGTCAGTTAGAAAAATTATAATATTTGGTGATTTTTATTTGCTTTCTATCAATGAATGGAAAAACTAGTTTCAAAAACATTAACAAAACATATTCATATCTATTTGAATATGATGAAGATGATGAAATATTCATACATTTATCATTTGATTAGTCAAATTTTGATTATTTCAAATATGGATGTGAATGAAATATAGGTAAATAATAACTCATTTATCTTCCGTGTTTCATAAGAGATGCATTGAAGATCAAAGTACTCATAACAACCCTTTCATGTATACTACTTCACAGTAGTTTCTGATTGCTTGATATATATTTTCAATATGTCTAACCATTAACCATATATTGAATTGATTTTCATTCAATATCTCATTATATGGCAGGAGGGTTTGAGGATTCCTGAATTCATAATTAGGCTACAACCATTGCCAAACAACTTATCGATTGGATTTGACAATGGTGTACCCTGAGAAGGCAGACGAGGGTCCAGCTTTAATTTTTTATTCTATATATGACAAAAAACAACTTTGTATGTAATATCATTGTGGATATTGCGTAATTTACCGTACACGAAATAATATAATGTCATCAAAATTATGGTTGATTTTGCATGTTTTATTTGAAACACATACTCAGATTTTGGATCACACCATGTTACGTCTCTAGCACACTTCTCAATTCTGATTCATCTATATGAGCTTGTTATAAATGAAGATACGATCCAGTAGTACCGGGTGATGTCAAGAAATTTACCCAAAACAAACGATGGTCATCAATATCCAATAACGACGTAAATGAACTCAGAAACTGCCGAAGGGCTTTTCGTACGATTTTCACCTATGAACGGAGTGATACAAAATAAAGGTTTATGTTTTGTGCGAATTGGTTAAAATATGACGATGTTATCCGTGAGAAGTCGGAGCTATAGTACTACTAGCTTTCATCGATATCGATAATTTCTATGAGATACTCGTACTCGTTACAAAACAATTCACTTAGTATTCTTCTTTTTTTTTAAATGAAATAATTGTGTCATGTAATGTAATTAGAAAACTATTTACACGACTACGATATCAATCCTTATCAAAGAAGTAGGTTAGTTACTTCAAGCACCATAGAACTCAAATTAATATTTGATGAGTTATCGCAAAATTGAACTTATCGCGCGACAAAATAAGTTCAAGCGGCCTGACAAACCGATTTGACAAAGTCATAGTTTTGGTTTGTGTTATCTTTAGGTGGATAGGTAGTTACCTCTTCTGAAACTGAAATAGATAGTTGCGAGTGGACATACTTTTTTCAGTGAATTTTATCCAAGATCATTATAATTAGTTACTAACTGGAGTACCCGTCTTCATTCAGGAAGGTGATATGAATTTGAGAGGTGGTTGTAATAAAATGACAAACTTAAAATTATAAGAGGTCGACGGATCTTGCTTTTTAAACCTCCACCAATGGGTAGCTCTCCAACTATGCAAAAGGCTTTTAATGATCCACAATCTCCGATCCAGAATTCAAAAGATTAAATAGTGTAAAAAAAAATATATATCGCAAAAGACTCTGTTCTCTTTTCAATGTTTTCAAATTTATATCTTTAATCATCATGGCTTTGAACTAATGAATGTTCCTTTAGATACTGTCTTCAGGAGTATTTTCCATTTCTCCATTATAATTCAATATGTCAATGAATTGTTGTTTGTGTTCAAATGGTGGTGATTTTAATGGTCATACTTTAGCCGGTTGGTTAGTATATTTGGGTCAATCGCTATTGTGAAGGCAGGATCGATGCCAACTCTGGGATGATGGGTGCTCATTGTGTATGAGTATCACCCTTTCTGTGCTAATAATCTTGCCTCAAAAATGAGACCTCGTTAATCCTTAGTACGCACAAGTTTTGAATTTCGAGGAAAAAATTATATATTTGTGTCATACTGATTACAGAATCAATTTTCATTACCATTTCATAAGATATGTTGTTGACTATTGTGAATTTTTTTTTGTAGTTTCCACCCGGATGTATGTATCGACTTAGTGCTCCTTATAAACAGTGAGTGGCTAAATTATGAACAAAAATCTTTTCAAATGTATATTCTGAAGATATTCCGTCACTGGATTTGGCGTAGTGACATCATCAGTGATATTTTTAAATTGAAATATAGGTTTTACGTTCTATCTACATAAAGTTTCAATTTCAAATAACCTCACAGAAAAACCACCAATGGCTTCAGATTTGGAGATCTTGGGGGCCACCGTATCGTTCCACGCCTACCTAGGGAAACCGTTATTTAGAAACTAGCAAACAGCACGTGCATAGTGTGAGGATAAACTATCATGTTGCAACCATATGATTTTATTTGGTTAGTTGGGATTGTTGGCGTTTGGAAAAATATCGCATGGTTCTAATGTGCGAATTTCGCTCGGGATAGTTTGGGTGTGCTCGCACTTGTCTCACCATAACTCAGGAGAAGTGAGAATTACTTTATAGAAAAAATCAATAACTGAATGAAGATGACCCCGATCGCCATATGAATTTCTGCCAAATGATGCAGGATTTATGTAACCGCAATCCACGTTATTGAACAAATAATGTTTTCTGATGAGGCTACTTTTGATCAAATTATCTGAGGGAACAATTCGTTCAGGCCAGTCTTCCTCAGTCATTTTTACATAATTTTATTTAAAGCCAGTCTTCAAGTATGCCCACGTACTATAGGAATAAGAGGCTACATTTCTCCTGAATGGTTCAGTGAATTGTCAAAACTGCAGATACTACAGCAGGGATGATCCTCATTAGATGATTGAGAAGCATACTTAGTACCCTTAGAAAGTTAATGTTAGTACGGGAATAATGAAAAGCAGGATTATGGGCTCCTATTTTTTCGGAGAGAATCTCACAGCGGAGCGTTACTTGGAATTTTTGAGAAACGAACTCATATCTTTCCTTGCCAATAGTTTTCCAAACGCCAACAATCCCAACTTACCAAATGGAAGCATATGGTTGCACACGTAGATTTGTATCCGTAGATTCGCTTATTGTTAAGAGATGTGTGAATGGAAGTTTGAACATCTCATTCAACTATTATATTTTGTTGGATTTAAAGTTATTTTTCCACCTGAATGAAGCATTTCAGTTTAAAAAAATTACCAACGACAGCAATACATCTAAACCAGTGAGATAATATTTTCAGAATAAACCAAAAAAATATAATTTCAAAATATACAAAAATCCGCTTTCAAAAATGAAAATTGACATATTTCATGCTTTTCGTCAAAAATGCATCACTTGCAAAATAATGAGTTTGTTCTATCACTGCATATTGAAAATATGAATTGCAATGACTTTTGCTACCTACCTAATGAATAATGATTTCTATTATTCTAAGCGCAAACTCTTTAAATTCGACATATAATATGAATAATTGGTGCCTTCGTGCCCTGTATCCTTGCCTCATGATCTCCAATCAATTTCACTATCAGAAAACAAATATGAGACATAATCATTCCAAAAGATTGAGTACTGAACCTTTCTATTATAAATGTCATACTTCGTAATATTGAATTAGTCTTCTCATTAAAAAAACTATTCTCTTCAATTGTTTGGAAAAATGTTCCCTCAATAAAAAGTTTGTAACAGAAACTACAAGTCAAGTCATATACTTCTGATCTATTCGACATCGAAGTTGCATCTTCATTGTTTTCAATACATTTTCTCAATGTATGATTTTTTCTACATCTTTCTTACAGAAATAAACGATATTATTGGAGAGTTCACTATAGCCCACAACGTATAACTATGGTTTCTTAAAGTTGGATTGACCTGTATCACAGCTTATTTCCATTTTCTGAAAGAATGGCGTAAATAATATACATCTCGTATCCATTTTTGACAGTAGTTTGTTTAACGAAACTCTGTTCCCTTAAAAAATTTCTTTCTGTATTGGAATATTATTGAAAGCCGCTGCTTTATGCTAATATGAATATGTCGAAAAAATTATGTATGATGATGTTCTTATAAGATGGTTTGTGAAAGATCGCGTAATTTCAGTAACGGTCATGCCTAGAAAATTTATTGAGCTATGTACATCATCTTAGTGGTGATTTTTTTCGAAGGATAGATGGAACTGAGAAATTCAACAAACTCACCCAGCTCTTCACCTTTATCAGTACAATAGGCTACATATATGTAATATCGTAATGAAGTAACACTCATAAACGTTATCATAGATTTACATCAAGTATCGGCTGAACCAATCAGAAAGAATGGCTAGCTTTAGGTTATCAGTATGAAAACAAAAAGTAATCTATTGCTCTTATCTCAAATATACTAATTGAAGAAATGAATTTCGTATACATGTGTTGACTCTCCAATTTTTCAATTAATTTTCAAATTAACTTTTTTCATGCAACATCAACCAGTATTTATTTGGATTGTGGTGACGATCAAGAATAATTGTAATGATAGTTCCACATAATTATTGGGTACTAGCGACCCGCTAGTAGGGGGTTTTGGCATAATGATTTTTATAGACAGAGTTTCGATAACTTGGATTACAATGGGTTACAATTTTCGTAGAGATCTCTTATGAAATACCACCCATGTTACTCGCCGATACTGTGGCTTTCTATGCGTACAAGAATTTTTGAAATCTGTTGAGTAGTTTTTTATGTTATCCATCACAAACAAAAACATATTTTTTTCCATAATATTAGTGTAGATAGTGTGGATTTGAAAAGTGCTGTGCGACACTGGCAACTGTCTGCACGAGTGATTTACTACTACCAATTTCAAATAGATTTCAACACAGAAATAAACAATTTCACGCGTCATGCTATTCTCACGAAAACCAGGCAGCCAAAGCTGAAAACGTCCAAGTTTCCTTTGTTGAACAACATTCCAGGCCACAATAGTTCTATAAGCATCGGCATCCGACTCACTCTGTGTATTTCCGCATCGACACATGTATCTTCCGAAAAACGTCCCTACCACCCAGCTTCTACGGCCACGGTGTCCATCAATCTTGTTTTCTGTCACGAACCATTTATCTCCGTATTTTTCGTCTGTCCTTGCCGTTACCTTGCAATCAAATGTTTTTAACTTACAGGGAATTGCCGAGCACGTATGCTTTTGTTTGCAATTTGAAAATAACACCTTCATATATTACTGAAGGAAATTGGCTTTCCCTTTATCGATAAAAGTGGCCTCTGCTTGTGCGGAGAATAACGACGAGCTGATAGTTTCTCAAGGAGAATATTTATGCTATTTTAGTATACTCTTTTTTTTTGGGTAATACCCAAGACAGTTACTTTGAGGAATGAATCTAAAAGTACATGATAATAATACAAAATATGAAATTCATTTCAGACTCGTTTCAGTTCAAGGTAGTTTCATCAGTCGGACTGGTACATCAAACTATTCTACAATGTCTCATATCTATGTATAACAATAGGTAGCCACAAACTTCAATTAGATAAATGACTGATTCTGGTAAATACGGTGGAATTCGATAAAACAATTACAATGCAGAAAAAATTCTGGGAAAACAGGTAATTTATAAATACAATAATTCTTGGCATTTGATGAAAACAAGTTCAACAGTGGTGAGAGAATAACTTCTTGTTGGTTGTTTATTGATTTTCATGTTAACATCATGGTTGTTCTTTAGAAGGTGGCAAGCATAGGTGGAATGGTTTTTCTTTCCTTCATGAAGACCTTCCTATATAAACTTTTGGGCACAATCCACGTGTTAGCTTGTGGATATATGATTTTTTATCTTGATCAATGCTCTTCATAAATATGTCTACCCAAGGAGTTACCAGTCTTACTTGCTCTGTTGATATTCTTTTTTGTTGGTAGTCTTCATTTCATCTGATAATTTTCCTGTCTATATGAGAGTCTTGTAGGTGTTAGTGTTATTTTTAATGTGATAATATGTGACGAATTATGTTCGGATTGAAGCTGTTGTTTACTGCTACACATGATACACCATCACGTTTGAAGAAATATTTTCAAATAGGTCACTATCTCGAATGTACATCCATATTTTATTTTCGATTCATGGTACCCAAATGAACCAAGAAATATAATATTTCTACCTCTATATCTACTGACTAGAATTGTAAAAAATAAAATTTAAGTTTACTACTAATATTAATCATTTATAACTGGAGTTTAAAGTGAGCTATCATTACAACAGAATTATTATTTTCAAGCTCGTCAGTGATATTTTTTCAATTATCAATAACAGTAGAGATACAGAAAACAACGCACGTTTCAAGTTTGAAATGAAATGAATGGAATAAATTATTACGGAAGTGCCAGGAAAATTATCTCAAATTGGTTTCGTTTTGTATAATATTCTTTCGGCACCCTAATTTTTCATCATCCCTAGTAGCAGTATTCCCTAGTGAAAACTCTAGATGATATAAAGGCCACGTCAGAAAGGATAAAAATATAATTTATATTTTCCGAGTATTTGGTATCATGGTTCGCTCGTTCTTCTCAGGAATTCGTTAATATTCTGTCAAGTATGAGTGTCATGCTGGTTTACTGAACACGAATAAACGAAATATATCACAGGAAACTGTCGGCTTCTGGGTTAGGAAACTATGATAAGAAAATGAATTAATTCAAATGTCGCATTTGCCTTTTCAGATCTAAGTATTTTGCCGTTCGTATTATTCTCATATTTAAGCACCTACTGGTGTTCTGAATGAAATCGTTGTGTTCAAACTTACAAAGCAAAATGTCCAGATACACCTTTTTTGCTTTTTGATTTCTTGCTTGAAAAATCTTTTAATGTCGAAACAAAATTGAAGCATTGAACAAATCTGAAAAGAGAAAGATAGCTGTATCGCATAGTGATCTACAATTGAATCGAGAAGTATTCATTTTAGTCAGTAATGATTTTTCTCAGAACAGCAAGTTGAAAGTTCTGCGAGTTGAGGATTAATGAGGTATCACTTTTCAAGGCGCGATTTCTAGATCACCACTTACTATAAGCAGAGCTGAAGAACACAATCGTCACCTTGAATTCAGAAGCGAGTCAATATGATCAGTAACACTAAATACGAGTATATCCTTCATAAACCCAAAAGATTAAATTTTCCTGATACTGTTCACTTGATAGGTAAAATTGGCACCACTAGCGCAGAGTTAATCTTTTGACAACATTCATAACACACCAAAACAAAAGTACTGACTTGCTAACTGTTTCTACAAGCAGCATAAGGCTTGGCGGTGGAGAATCTGTTATCTCCGTTCATCGCCAATCTGTTATGAACAGATTTGAAATGAAAGTGAGAAAAGAGGTAGATTACTTTCCACAGTATTGAATCTGATACGTGTATGATGTGATGGCCATTTTCGATACAAATAAGAGTAAGGCAGAGGATTTTTGTCTTGTTCCAACAACAGATCTCTGAATGAATATAAAATTCACATATGAAATTCATAATAACAAAAACCCACAATTTCTGGATATTCCAGTTATGAGAAACGCCGCTAATGGTTTAGAATTTCATTTATTCAGGTACTAGTACTTTCAAATATATTCCTGACAGCTTTCACCGTTACAATAAATGACAGGAATACATTTTTCTGTCGATGATTTATTGGTTACGTTCTCTTCAAGCAAAGGAATATATGACATTGAAATAAAAATTATCAATGATATAGAAGAAAGTAACGAGTAGCTTTCAAACGTTGTCGTCGATAAGTAAATTAGGAAATGAAAATTCAGAGAGTGTCTTCATAAATCCTCGAATTTTCTGGAAAGACGAAAAATCAAAGTTTAAAGTTTTTTTCTTATAAACCAGAATACACCAATGAATTGTTCCGAATGTTGGAAACTTCTAATATGCAAGTGATTTTGAAAACTGCTCATTACACTTCCATAAGTGATACATGTTTAGAAATTGAAAAGTGTGAAATACGATCTATGAAGAGGAACAAATCTCATTTCAAAACCGTTTTTTACTCCCGTACGTTCAAATTAAAGGGAGAAAACAGGTAAATACTCGTATTAGGTGTCATAACAGATAATCATCAACATATAAATTAAAAATACATAATACAAAGAAATAGTTTAATGACACTCATTCGATGACGTCTTCATGTCAGATAATGGTTTTTCCAATAGTTTTAGTCCTCCTCTCCTGATGACGCCGACTTGGTTAGTGAAATATCCATCGGAAGTCAGTATTTTGTTCCAGTATGAGGAAATTGTTTTCAATAGGCTACTTCAAAATTTTCATCAGAAAAGGTTTTCAGTTTTCGAAATCACCATACGTGTTTCGCTATATGATACTTTCCTCATTCTTGCTTGATAAATGTGAGTTTTGATATGGATTCTCAAGTATGTGATTTCAATGTCGAACAATCCCACTTCATGAAGCATGCCTGCATTCCATCAACAATTTTATTACAATTACTATTAACCAGATTTGGCTTCGAACGGGTACTAGAATATTCGTGATTTTTTTTTTGTCATAGTGTCACATCTGCTCATCCATAAAGAAGGTTCACATTTTTTTACCTGAAAGTTTGGAGTTTCGGCCTATATATATATAACATCCCGGATTATTGTAAATAGAACGATCAAGGGAATTATATGTTGTGATAGTATTTTATCTTTCATCCATAAAACAGTTTTTGTTTTTACTTTTGAAGATATGAGGGCTCTAGAATGTCGCATCGGTTTGTCACGCTGCTTAAATTAATTTCCTCGCGCGATTTTTTTTATTTTGCGACTACTTCTAAGATAATAGTTTAAATTGTATGATGTGAAGGGTAATTATAATGTTTACTCGTATATGTATTTATTTGATAGATATTCGTCTGATGAAAAAATCTTTCTCAAAGGTATCAGGAAGCGTTTTCGATGAAAGCACACATGAGTCGCACCACCGCCGCTCTAACTTATACTTGGTCAGTCCATTGGTGAAAATCATATGAAAATCAGATGGGTGATTTTTGAGTATACAGACTTTAATTGAAAATGTATTGACTTTATGATACTCTTTAATGAACAGGAATTGGAAAGAATACCCTCCATACAATTTTTTGGTCATAGGTCATATTAGGGTGTGAAAAACGAAGCAATGAACATTTATTAGTCAAATGGTAGATGCTGGTCCCATCCGACATCGCCGACATACCATTGCAACGGCTTAGGCAGTGTGAAGTTGCTTTTTGGCACACGTTTTGTTGCTATGCCGCTGTTTCCAGTTTCAAAGGTGGAAATATAGGGAAAAATTGCATGGCGCCCCTAGGGTCAAAATACTCCGGACGTAAAATAGCACAGGAAAACAGCATGGTAACTGCAGTAACTTCAAGATTGATCTCTGCAATATCAGAGGACTCAACTAAAATATAAACTCAGTGCACCAACATCTGCAAACAAATAGTAATCATATTCTTGCACTCACTGAAACCAAAGTCAATGCTTCAACAAACCCCGTCAATTAACTATATCACGGACATGATTTTCACTTCCGATTCAGACGCAACTTTAGAAAACATCTTTTCATCCAAAGCGATCTCTCTTGTCAACGAAAGGAAATGCTGGAACCCCAATACTTTGATGTTATATGGTTCAAAATAATATTAAAGAAGATGACTACATTTATATGCTGCGTTTATTGATCAACAAACGATACACAATATAGAGCACTATTTTCTTTACTTGGAAATACCATTGACTTTCTGAAAATCAATCATCCTAGTGCCGAAATATCCATATTCGGTCACTTCAATATCCACAATATGGAATGGTTCGAATTTTCAAAGATCAACGACAAACAAGGTCACGAAAATGAGGCTTTTGCAACAAGCAGCGTACTTACTCAGATTATAAATGAGC
>WOGR01003198.1:0-16205 GCA_015342045.1 Leptinotarsa lineolata
GGATGAAAAATATCATTGTTTTTTTTTTTCATTTTTTACCAAATTTCATAATTATTGCCCTCCATAACTTAATTATCATCTTCTATCATTTTATAATTTGAATTATTATATTCATTGGACTAATGGAGATACAATAAAAAATCTCAAGACTAATTTTTTCACCAGTAATCAAAAACTATCTTCAGCTTTGGGATTTTTTATTGTATCTCCATTAGTTTATTAAATATAATAATTCGAGTGATGAAAAAAATAGATGATAATAATTGAGCCATGGAGCGCAAAAATTATAAAATTCGCTAGAAAATGAAAAAAAATACATGTTCGTTTTCCATTAATCAATTTCAACTGGAAAAAAAATAAAATTGAAAAATTCATTTGTTCATAACAAATTGTTCATTTAATGAACAATGAAAAATCATTTTTTTTCCAACTATGAAAAATCAAGATGAATGATGAATTTAAAAAAATGGTTCCTCAATATTAATAATTGGGGGTAAAAAAATGTTAATTGACAAATACGTTTCTTGCACTATATTTTTTTAAGAAACGCTCATTTTTAAAAAAATCATAATTTTTATCAAAGATTGAGATACTATAAAAATTCAATTATATTATGGAGAATGCATTTGTTTATGAAAAAATTTAAAACTGTAAGTGATAAAAATCCAAAATAATTATTTTTATGTAGCTTCTGATGAAAAAAATATATTAGTAATAATTAGGAAAAAAATTTTTTTTCGATTATTTATTGAACTTTCTCATTCAAAAATGCAGTAAATTGTTAACAAATAGCTGAAAATGAGCTCGAATCGGGTGTTTGGCCGCGCTTACGCGCGGCCAAACACCCGATTTCGAGCTCATTTTCAGGGCTCCGGCTACAGTTCCGAGAGTCTGGACTTTTTTTATGATAAATTTCTTCTTCTTCTCGAATTTTTTTTTCGATTCCAAAAATCTCAATTAGTTTTTGAGATATTTCTAAAAAACCAAACCCATTTTTCATTTCTTACTAAATTGTTTATAACCTTGGCAATTTTCTTTTCCGAAAGTCGTCCGTTTTCAAAAATTTTCTAGACGCTATTCCAAATCAAATGACACTTCAACAATAATTTTCGAAGACTGCTGAAAAAAGTTCGTAAAAAAAGCACTTCATGACTAAAAAAATAGAGTACGTAGTTGAAGATTATCATCGGATTTTATTTCATTTGCTGGTTTGCAAATACCACGTGTTACGTATTTTTTAATTCTTTTGTTTTTAAAACAATTTGAAACTTAAGGACCATTATGTGTTCATTAGAAGACAGCTTTAGTAGAGCTGATTCGGGTAATTTACCTGAAGTCGATATTTTTATGATGATGGAATATTTAAATAACAGTAGGGACTACATGAATAGGAAGGTAAGTAAGGAATAATAGGGTACCTTGTTTTACCTTAGATTTCAACCTAAAATTCAAAGTAGTGCTTAGAGTAAACTATAATTTTTTCAATCATTATTATTCATATTTACATCAAAATGATCTTTGCAACAGAAATGCGTCCCCTTGTTAGATACAAAGTCGGCCCTCCGCATAGCGCGCTGCCATAACTTTCGTAATTTTGAGTTACTTGGCAGTGAAATAAATATTTTGTCTGGTGCAGGTACCGAAGAATTCTTGCATTAAGGAACGATTTAATTCTTGTAACGTCCTTTTTTGTCATCGTTCATATTCACTGCAGTTGACATACTGCAGTAAACAACACACAACTTGCTTTCTAGGGCTTTAGCACACGGATTTCGGATTTCGATAAAGAGTGAAAATTCAGAAATTTTGCAGATGTACTATTTGGAACATAAACTTTCGAATGATGGAACAAAATAAATTTGTTAAATGAGTCCATTCATAATCAGAAAACAACTACTCCCCTGGCTTATATCACGAAGTGCGTTGGATTATATCTAACAGGTGTCAGTGCAGGAATCTTCACTGAAGTATTTCCTGCGTATGATGTTGGCGATACAACTGCCGGAATCGATTTTCAATTATTGAACGGGCACACTTGCAGACCGGTTTCGGGCAGTTGTATCGCCAACAGCATATGCAGGAAATACTTCAGTAGAGATTTCTACACTGATACCTGTCAGATGTAATTCAACGCCCTTCGTGGTATTAGCCAGGGAAGTAGTTGTTTTCTGACAGGTGTCAGTCCATTAACCTGCAGTGTAGGGAGTTTGAGACTGGCATGAACAAATTGTTATTTCATTTGATTTGATTCATAGCCAAGTATGCCCACCGACTATAAATATGTGAAGACTTTTCTTTCCTTATACGAGAAGTTGGACGAATTTGGAACATGCGGTTGGTTAGTACTTCGTTCACGGGGTGGGGCAGTGACAAACATGTTGTTTGTTGTTCGCTTCGGTTCAGTACGAGGAATGATATACCGGAAGGGATACGAATTTTAATCATGGAATATCATCGACTCTATGTTGATGATAGCCAATACCTTGCACTGACAAGAGGTCAAATAGCCCGAAACCGGTCTGCAAGTGTGCCCGTTCAATAATTGAAAATCAATTCCGGCAATTGTATCGCCAACAGCATATGCAGGAAATACTTCAGTGAACATTCCTGCACTGATACCTGTCGGATATAATCCAACGCCCTTCGTGGTATTAGCCAGGGGAGTAGTTATTTTCTGATAGGTGTCAGTCCATTAATCTACGGTGTAGAGAGTTTGAGACTGGCAAGAAAGAATGTTTCCTTTATATGATTTGATTTATAACAAGTCTTCAAGTATGCTCACTGACTATATGTGAAAAATATGAAAAGTAGCTTTGAAATATATTACTGTGTACAAATATTCGATGATGAAAATTTCTATCTCTATTTTAGATGTTCAACAACTCGACATAATGATCAGCGTTGAGAAAACTGGTAGAGTTTCTAGAAAATTTTGTTGGAAATTAATCTCTTCTCAGGAAGTAGATTAATTTTCGTTCATAACAGAATTTCCATAAAAGTCGAAGGATGATCCCATTTTGAGCTAAATAACCACCAGAGTATACTATTTTCATCTACATTCATCTGTATAAAAGATAACGTGAATTCATAGTGAATGGTAGAACTGGAATCTCTGACACAGAATAGAACCGAAACGAACAAGTGTTTTCAAATACCAGAACTGCGACACTTTTCTCGATGTGCGTAGTAGATTTTGTAGAATATTGCAGTTTTAGTATTTGGCGTCAGTGCTTGTGTTGAACAAGTCCATAGGTTTTAGCGATTTTATAGTTGACATCAATTTTCTGAATTTTCATATTCTGTGATTCCACAATAACCCATTTTCGATGAAAATTTTTACAGAAGTATAGTTATTGCATGATTTGATTTTCGGAAAGAAACGTTCGTCATACCAATTTACACAGAAATATCAATTAGGTTTCGCAAATTACAAGTCTCGTCAGATTTTTAACGTGAAACCATACCTACTTATAGATATTTATCAGATTGAATCAACATCCTATTTGAATAACAGGTCACAAATGGTGGCCATAAATTCATTTGCGTCACTCTCCTTCACGGTATCTTCCGGAGTTCCTCAAGGCAGCCATTTGGGTCCTTTATGCTTCATTACATACATCGAAGAAATCTCTAGTTGCTTTAATAAGTGTCGATGACTTGGAAATCTATCACACAGTGAAGGATTCAGATGATAGCGGAGAAATTCAGGAGGACTTGAAGCGGCTCAAAAATTCTGTGATGATATTGATTTGTTTCTCAATCCACAAGAATGCGTGTCAATCTCATTCTCCAGAAACAAAAATGTAGTCAGAAATAATTATTATTTTGAAAATCAGGAACTGAAATTAGTTTCAGAAGTTGAAGACTTGGGAATAATTATGGACTCGAAGTTGTCATTTGATTCGCATATAGAAAAAACCGTCAATAAATGTAATAGTATTATTGGATTCCTCAAAAGAAATGTCAAAATTTCAAAATGTCAAAACCTCTCCTGAATTTATATTATGCATATGTATATAGTAGGCTCTGCTTTGCATCGGTTGTTTGGAATCAGCAGTACCATATGAATATAGATCGTATTGAGAGAATCCAAAACAATTTTTTTTGATAAATCAGTCATGAATTGAATTTTCAAATTACGAATAGCGATTACAGCCTCATTATGCGCCAATACAATATTATGCCTGTGAGGGATAGAAAAACTGTTACGGATCTTATCATGATTTTCAAGTTGATGAAAGCATTAGTCCACTGGCCATAGCTCTATTTCAAAATCGAGTTCAATGTTCAGGGTAGAACGTTAAGGCGTACAGAATTTTTAAGTTAACTTGCACAAGGACAAATGCTACTCAAAATTCATCACTTTATAGAATGCTTAAAACCTTCAAGGAAATATGCAATAATATTCAATATTTTGAAATCTATTTAGACTGTTTCAAACGAAGGATAAAAAAATTTTCATCGATAAGTTGTGATCATTTCTGTAGTTTCTGTCACTCATATGAGAATTATGTTATTCTTCTATTGTCCAATGTAATTTGAGAAAAAAACTTTCATTCTTTTTCTCAAAGCCCACTTAAACTAAAATTATGAAGTGGGTTCTCTATTGGATTTGTTGATCTGTTTGTAACCCCTATATTGGTAAATAAATAAATGAACATGAGTATAAACCAAAAAAAAATTAACCTGAACTTCCTGGAAAAAATGTTATTTCCACACTAAAATGCTATATAGAATGCGCTGTATGGAACAATAAAATGAAAAATATACCCTGAAAGCATTGCCTATATATTCTAGTTTTTTCAGTAATTTAAGTAGAATGAATTGAGAAATGCTTTTAAAATACAAACCTACCCACTGATACTGTTATAGTGGTTCCATAACATGAATCTCCCCTCAAAAGATCCCCGGGGACTCTAGAGTATTTTCCCACTTATGGGCTTTATAGAACACAGGACACACAATACTTTTTATCAATTTCCTTGCTTCTTATCGCAATATCAGCTTGTATATTGAGATTCCTTAGAAATTTGATGGTTACTAATAGTCCAAGAGCCCACGACGGCCAGACCTCCATTATTTCATAAAAGCTGAAAGTTTTCCTAAGCATGTCCCCTATTTACATACGAACGACCAGCGACTATAGAGTTTGAATTGTGGTTACTTGGGCAGGTAACAGGTAGTGAAGGTGTATAAAATATTATCTTAAATTCGTTAGAGTATGAAGCTCAATTTTTTATATTTTATTCGGGATAACTTCAGAAATCTCATCATCCATTGCCGGACACTTATGACAGTTGCTACCCCCTGCCAGACACCCCTAAACTTCAACAAATTATAATTATACTTTCGTTATAGTATAAAAGCTAAATTTTACATATGTTTCTTGGGGACCTATAAAAAAATGTTACCTCAATAGCCAAACAGTTTAATGGTTTTTACATCTTGCCAGACACATTGAAAGTCCGTTGTAGGTGCGAGAGCGAATACTAGCAGAGTCGATTACGATTATTTAAGATATCCAATAAAAAATAATTGTATTTATAACATCCCCGGTAATACCCATTTTCTGTATACCCATCAGGTAATATAATGGCTTATAGTTAAGGTTATGTATTTTCTGATTTACAAAACAGTTTGACATTTTTTTTACATTTCCTCCGAGAACAATATTACTTTACCATAACTTTTATTACAAACTAAACAAATTAATGTATCTATCATGATAACACTTTTTATTACTAAAATTACACTTTTATTTTACAAAAAACTTTACAAATATTAATTATGAATCGTTGGTTGTATCCACGCATAATTGTTCGACACATCACATATGATGCACAGTCGACTAAGCGCCCCGTATCACTCGCACCTACTTGAACAGTTGTTATCTCGCGCTCGCACCTATAGCGGACTTTCAATGTGTCTGGCAAGATGTAAAAACCATTAAAACTGTCTGGCTATTGAGGCAAAATTTTTTATAGGTCCCCAAGTAACATATGAAAAATTTAGCTTCAATACTATGACGAAAGTGTAATTATAATTTATTAAAGTTCAGGGGTGTCTGGCAGGGGGTAGCAACTATCATAGGTGTCCGGCCATGGATGACTAGATTTCTGAAGTTATCCCGAAGAAAATATAAAAAATTTCAGCTTTAGACTTTAAGGAATTTAAGGTATTATTTTATACACCTTTACTACCTGTTACCTGCCCAAGTAACCACATCCCAAACTCCTATAGTCGCTGGTCGTTCTTACCTGTTTAAGGGACATTTTCAGAAGAACTTTCAGCTTCTATGAAATAACGAAGAACTGGTCGTCGTGGGCTTTGCTCTATTTCAGTTGATTCATTTTTTTTTCAATATGTACCTACTAGGAATTATTTTTGAACGTGTCGACTTGGTTACATAAGGAAACCATTTGCATGAACATTGTTCAAATGAAATCAGACGTAATACATGCCGGGCTGAAATATTTTCTATACATTTATAAATATTATTTGTCTGTCGCAGGTCACTCTAAAGTTTATTAGAGGGTGAACTGTAGTCTGCTATCAAATCGATGAGTTACGAAAAGAAATGTAAAGAAGAAAAGGGAAAATTGAGATATGTTGGGTAAGGTCATTCCATTATTGAATGCAAACCTCAGTAACAGACAGGGTTTACGTTCTTTAGCATCCTTTTATTTTGTATTAGGTCTTCTAAGAAAAAATTGTGGTTGCTGTATCCGCAAGACTTCAAAAATGAAGAGGTACAACCGCGACAAAAAATGAAATGAAAAATCACTATTCAAAAAATATAACGTTTTAATGTACGACGATGAAACCCCAGAAATCATGAATTTCACTTCAGAAAGAAAAACGTTGCCTTCATTACCAATGGGCGACATGTTGGAAAAAAAAAAGAATTCAAAATGTGGAACTATGATTCTGATTCTCAACTTACACCAGTAAGTACATCACCATAACGAATTGAATCATATTCAAACATGTAGAAATGTAACAGAAATATAAACTTTCTTAGTTAATCATAATTGCCACCCTGTATAAAATAATTCTTAACAATGAAACAACAAACAAGAGGATTCCTCAAAAATTTATTTTTAAAAATGACAATGGGAATACCTCAAAATTGTTATTTCACAACTGTTATATTATTTGGCATCTCCTCTGACCCATCAATAATCTTTATCGTTTAATAAACAAGGTCGCATGCAAAGTAAAGCACTCATCTCATGGAAGTTAACGGTTGTATGAGATTTAACACAGAGTTTAAGTGTTTCCAGTGCCCCGAACGACTTCCTTTATATAGAATGGATAATGTTGTTAGTCCCACTGGGTTTGAAACGTTAGCTCGGGCAAGGCCAAAAGCATTTTCCAGTAAAACGAGGAAAAGTAAATATAGCGGGCGGAAGCTGCAAAAGCGATCTCGCCCGTTCCAGCAAATCCGCTTACTTGTAATATTATTGTTAGCAGTTAATACGTAACTTGAACATTCTTCAGTAATACAAAAAAGTAATTGAAAGTAATGTTTTTTATATATTAATTGATGATGAATATTAAATAGGAATGGTTATTAACGTACACGTAAATTGCTTAGGAGCTATCAAAAAAATTGTATGCACAAAACACAATCCTATCCAGAATATAATCCGCGCGAAGTTATCAGCAAATTTTTATTACCAAATATCACACGCTGACTTCGATGTTAAATAATAGTTACTTATAACAATGTAGTTGGCCGTCATTGTTCATCTTCCACTATGTCTGCTGTTTCTGTGAGTGCATTGGCTTGGAATGTGAAGGTTGATCAAACCGGCCATAGGATGTCTGCTTTTACGTAGCCCCGCTGGATACGGGAATGACAGAATCACTTGTGGTTTTGATATTTCCTAACTGAATTTTATCCCAACGATGGCTTAATCCTAAGGTGTGTGAATCCGTGCCGAGAGGATGAATAACACTGAGCCTATCAGCTGCCTCTTACGGAATCTTCGAGACACCGGGCGCCCTCTCGTCGTAGCTATGCCTTATCACGGTAATGCGGAGCTCTGCCGTGATTGACCTTCCTTCCCTAGCTACTCGTGGGACCTTTATGAATAGAGTAAAAATTAAAAACCTTTTTGACGTTAAGTCTACAGAGGAGATGGAAGTCGAGTTAAAGACTCCAACTGAAATACCTGTAACTTCAGATCAGAAGCGAGAGCTTCTCAACTCTCTAAATCCAGATCCAGGACCGAAACCTATAAAAAAAGCTTCGGTGGTGTAGCCAGGAAACGACCGAGTCGTCTCCTTGAGAGCGGGGTACCTAATGAAACCGCCTTGCACATTTTGGAGCGGCGCCCGGAGAATTTGTATCAGGTGGAGGAACAAACCCCCCTGAGCAGGTTAGCAAACCTTTGCGCTCAAATGACGATTCACAAAAATCAGAGGCGAAAAAGCCCTGCACGATTGAATCTGAGGCATCGCCAGGTGTAGCTGACGTGCAAAAACCCTCATATGGGAAGGTTGTCGCGGGTATCAAGGTGGGAATCTTGATTATCCGACTACCTCATTAACGGCTAATCAGCTGGAATCTCTGTAGAGGTTATTCCAGATGACGGACCGTAGTTACAATTCCAGAGCTGCGTTTTTCAGCCTTGATGGTTACAGGTGGCCTGTGAAGATCAGGGCAGCGCCGACTGGCTTGTGAGTGTAGTTAATACCCTTCAACCGTGGGAAGGCGCTTCCCTGAAATGCGTCACAGGGGACCAACTTCCAAAGCCACACATCTGTGTTATTTACTTACCTAACGGAGGCAGTCACAGACTGACCTCCGAATAGGTCCTCACTAGATTGAGGAAAATGAACCATGGTCTGTCAACCTTGGAGAAGTCTATTCCCCACAAGGAAAATTAAGGCCTTGGTCAAACATGGACCTTCTCTGTTGACGATAGATCAATGGCCGTGATGGCGAGGATGGGTTTCACAACTACTCAACCGGGTCACTCTAATATACCCGTTAGAGTAAACGAAGCGGGGCCGAGTGGCAATCTACCTATCGGGAGAAGAGCAGTCAAACCTCCACCCAAATATAGCCCTTCCCAAGGCTGGGCAACCAGCTGCTTCTCAGGAGACGAAGACGGCTAACGCTTTGTCGAGAAAACCAGGGAAAAAAGCTGCAGTTATATCCAGCAATTTATTGAATGAAACTTTATCTTTGAAAATTTCTTTCTGAAAGTGGAATTTCAATATTGGATAGATACTATTGCTGTAACTTCATGCTGATATGTTTAAGGAAAGTTTCAAAATAATATTCATTATTAATTTTAGTGACAATTAAGCGATGTCCATCTCTCAATCAGTCACCATGGTAATCCAGTGGTGAAACAGAAAATTCTAGATATGCTTGTCTATCACAAAACAGTTTACAATTTTAGAACTGATTTTATTCTTCCAGGGAAGGACATATTTCATTATTCCAGCGAAGGAGGATACTTAATGGGGGAAATTTTTCTGTATAACCTTCAGAATCAAATCTATAATTATCGAATATTTTCTTACACTTGTAACAAATACGTTGATATCTCAATTGTCTTAATGGTATAATAAGATGTTGATTTAAATCAACCTACTTTAGCTAATCCCCCACCTAAAATGTTGCTAGTTTCTTTTGAAGAAAGACTTTGGCGTAGCTTATAGAACAAATAATTTGGGCAACAATAAAGACAAACATTCAGTGTCGGTTAGATCATGAGTATATAACTTTTATATCCGTCAAACTGGAAAACTTCCTGTGGAGAGAAATAAACTTCTACCTATTTTAAGGCTGAGTAGCCGTGGTTTGTAGGCTTTCTGGCCCGTTTCACAAAGGACCAACAATAATCAGTCGAAACCGACCGAGCATCTGTCGAATAAATTACTTTCACAGTTACGCCTACAGTCACCCTGTCAGTTATCATCATGTCGTTGCCCCTATGTGCGCAAAAACAATATTAGAAAGGCGAAAAAAAGGATGCCATGCCTCGACAGATGTCGAAGGAAGTTTAGAAATAAAGCAAATCAGGAAAAAACTGCCAATATCCTCTCAGATTTCAGACTCCGTAACGTTGATATTATGGAAGGTGAAAATACTCAAAGAAAGTCGATAAAAACTCTTTCATTCAAAAAAATGATTTGTGTATATTTACCTCCGCAAATATTCAAAATTTGAAAGAAGATCCTTGCAGATAATTTACTAGAGAAATGTGCTCCTCCAGAAACTGTATCATCAATATTTTTAGTTTCAACGGTTAACGGAAAAACGGATTTCAACAGATTTCTAGAGACATATTTTTTACCAATTGAGCGGTAAAAATACATATGAAAAATCGGTTGGTTTGGCGCGCACACACGACGACTGATTCAGTCACGTTAACAAAAAAATCACCAATTAAATTTGAATATTGAGTAATGAAAAATGTCAGGCACTTGGTGGATAATAACTTTCACGACTGGAACTATTTTACGGGTTTTTGGCTGTGGTCTGCAGGTTTTTATGTGTGGTGTTTCGTCTACTACTGCGGTAGACAGAATCAAAGGCGATGAGGTAACGGTCGAAGTGCTCGGGTTGGTATTCAAGTTGTTCCCAACGCAGAAACTACATACAATGCTGAAATTTGTCTCCGGTTTTATATTATATGCTTCTCAGAGAATGTACTCACATTATCTCATTCGGAGATATGGCAAGTCTCAATAAAACTCAAAATTACTATTCAAGAAGTACATAGAGAGGCAATAGAGATTCAAAAACACAATAGAAAAGAAGATGCAATGAACATTAATAAAATCTGGTTACCTGTCCTTAAAGGTACGCGAACAAGGGCACGAAATCCAATTAGGAGAAACGAAGGTAGCCACGCACTTATGGTGATATAAAACCGAAGACAAATTCCAACATTGTAGTTTCTGCGTTGGGAACAACTCGAGCAATTCGACCCTCATCGACTTTGATGTCTACCGCAGTAGTAGACGAAACGACGGATATGAAAACCTGCAAACTACTGCCAAAAAATGGATTTGACACTTGGTGGATAGTTGAATATTGACAATCATACGCATGCAAAAATTGTTATAGCAATTTTTCTCTCAATTATGCTTTTGATTAACTTTTTCTTTCAAGTTGAAGGTTTACATGAAAACTTTGATAATTTTCAAAATAGATGCCTGGACTTTTTCTTAATTGGTACTATTTTTTAATACATTAGAAAAGATCCTCACCGGAAAAATTGAAAAAGATCCAATTTCCCAGTGAACAATCAAAGATGAAAAAAGCTACATTGATATATTTCTCAGTTCAACATTTGTAAATATATTTGGCACAAGAGCATAACTGTGATATGTGTTAAATTTAAAGAAAAAAAATCATTGAGAAGGTTCGGAAATCAATATATTGAAGAATTTGAAACAACTTCCCAATGACCAGATAAAATTGAATGAATTTCCACTGATGAATTTGTTTTCTAATCATTAAATTATTAATAAACGAGATTTTAAGCAAGGTTGGTACGAGAACCCAGGCAGTAATAATTATATGTCAATACCAATAAGTTTGTTCTCAGAATGGTGAGAATTATTAGAAATTAAGTGATTAATGACAGTTATTATGATTCCACTTATAAATACTGCCTGAAGAAACTACTGTATAACAAAGTACGTGTTTTGTTTGATTTAATATCATCAAAAGAAAATATATAACTGGTTATTAGATAATATGATCTCTTTATTCCCAAGCCAACCAGATTTCATCGATCTGTTAGAGTTTCTTCCTTCCCAATGAAAAAACGAAACTTGAATAATAGTAACCCTGAAAAAAAAATTGAATCGAGCTGTTCGATGAAAATCCGTATCAAAACTAATTAATACTGTTTGCTACAAGATTTTCACTGTAGAAGATTGAGGAGGCTTTTGTATAGCATAACGCTTGTAGTAGTTTTTGTAAGTGACCCAAAAAATGTTTAAAATGCACACCTTTCACTTCCTAGCAATAATTAAGTCTATTTGCAGACTCATTTACAACATTATGGAATGTTTCTGGGATCATTTCGTTAGGAGTACCTCTTATTCTATCCACGAGTTAGGGAGTAGAGGGCGGTTATGTGAGGTATACTTTGGATTTCACTTTAGATTTCTAAAGACTTCATATCAGGTGATATAGCTGGCCATTCTAAGGGAACACGTCTGCCTTTCCAGAGGTTTGGATATTTTACAAACTCATATGAAACATTTTCGGCAGGCATTTACAAGACTCCTTTCTAATAGAAAAAAGTTAATAGCGCCCTCACGGCGACGAGTGATGCCACATTATTGTCTTCTTTATCGAAACGTACAAAAAATTATGCCTTTTTACGTAAACGTTGTCAAACCTTCATATCTTGTCCCCTTCGAAAGTTAGGAGGAAATCGACTATTTACGTTCTCACTGTATAAACGAAAATGTTTCATTATTAAAATGATTAAATTTATCCTCAATAAAAATGTTTAATAACATCGTACGATGTTGTTTACATTTAATTTCAGCTGGTTGGAAACGTACACCAAAATCTACGGTCGTACATCGTTAAGAATTTAGGATGCTCTCCCAGGACCTATCCTAATGTAAATCTGGGTCGGGTGAAGTGCAAGTTCACTTTAAACTTAGCCTACCGGTTATGGATATTTTACACAAATTAATTTAATGAGTCCTGCACGTCCGTTAACCCTGACGCAAACTTCCAACAAAGAATCACATGTAAATGACCACGTGGTCACATTCGTTTATGTGACATGTGTTTATGTGACTTGCCAATATAGTGACTTTTACAGTGGTCCATCGGTAGGTATAGAAATCAAGGACAATGACGTGGGATATGTTTTGCATGGCTTTCTAATAATAGGTATATAGAAAGATGATTTTCTGTGTGATGTGTTGCTTCTCTATACTGTGATATTGTACCTAATGGTGTTTTTTCCAGTGCATAATATAAATTAATCAAATAAGACCTATGGAAATTTGACTCCAGTGTATAGAAAGCGTAGTGTAGTTTGTTTAATTCTTTGCAAATAGCATCTTTTTGGTTGTCAAATGAGAGTTTATAGTCAAGTTACAGAACCAAGTATCGTACTGACTCTCTGACGTGTTTATTTCTATGTCATTGATATTTACTGTGATAGGTAGGTACGTTCAGTTGAATAAAAAACAAATCATTAAAATTTGTGAAGATCCGACAGTTCTATAAATTTGAAAATGTTAATTGATTGTCATTATCTACACGTTATAATTTTTTCGGGATATTAGCCACTTCGTCTTATATTTGACCACAATTTCGCGACTTTATTTCATATGCACATCAACGATGACGTATCGGTAAAGTTAAAATAATCTAAGTGTACTCGATACACACATGAATATTTGCTGAATGGGGAGGAAGAAAAGATATAGCCTATGTGTTTGTTACCAATGTCAGTCAAACACATCATAGTGGAATATCCCAGTTTTGTACCACAACGACCAAAGTTCAGCATCAGTTCAGAAATGAAGACAGTTCTTGGAGGGCAATGCAACTTTGAAAATTTCGAAGGGTTCTTAGCAGAAAGAGGCATTATTCATAGGATATAATTTTTATTTTTATTCAATGTCACACAGTTTCTAGCCTCAATTTTGTAAATAGTATTACCTTCATGAAATGTTAACGTATTGTTGCTAATAACCCTAGGGGTTGATGCAACTTTATATTTTTTCAAATAAAATAAAAAAAGAATAACTTTTCATCCCTAATAAGTAAGTTTCCCATAAGTTGCATACATTGAGAATGACACTGAATAACTAGTAACTTTATCACTTGAAACTATCGAAAAACAAAAATAACTAGTGAACCAAAAACCTCGAAGGATTGTTAACAATATTCGCATTCGCGATAATTACCAAGATTCATTTCTTGTAGCATTTTCATTGTTCTGCGTTTCAACAAACAATTATTATCAATTAAGGAAGATATGACTCTATCAATACACACATAACAAGTTCGCATTACGTAGGATTGCTCTGGGTAAGTCTTATCTAGAGGAAATTACCGGCGTGGATAGTGAATATCCTTTTCACTGGCGGCACAGTAGCAAATCTAGCGGTTTTCGATTGTTTATTGACTCTCGAATCATAAACTGTAATTATCTGCACATTAATTTCGAAGAGCAGGCTTTTTGCTTTGATGAAATGAAAGATTGATGTTGAATAATGAGTAGGAACTGGGAAACATGAAAACATGATTTGCAGATGTTAGTTAAGATACGCCAACTGAATCAACCCGTGCAAAAAAGATTTTCCGTGGGTATGCGCACGAGAAAAACAAATGGAGTTGTTTGATGTTTCGCAGTTTTGGTCGACGGTAGATTGCTAGTTTAAGTTGAAAAAAGTTGTGATTTGAATCCTCGTTTTTCATTCATTTATTATTTAATATTTCACTTGCTGAAAGGTACAATGAAAAAAAGGAAAAACATATCTTCCCATATGCAATAACAAGGAAAGAGTCACCTTGAAGAAAGGTATTTACATAACAATTTTCAAAATGAACAAGAAACAAAGAATACATGGAGGAGGTTAAAATCATCGATAAAATTAATTCGGAGAGTAGCAATTTTTCTCAATTAATAAAATAATGATAAAAAAACTTTCAAAACAAGCTTTTATTTAAGTGCCCTAAGAAGATCAAAATGAAATTTTCAATCACATCAACAACATTCATTAATGACTTTATAGAATTGAAATTATAATAAAAGCTTTTCGCGATAATTTCAATTTGTAATTGAGATTTTGTAATTAGGTAGGCACCTACTAAAGTTGTAGGCAATTCATAATGTTTGTAATTGAATAAAAGTGCCGTGAATGCTTAAAATGTGAAACTTTAACCTCAAATAACTTTTTTGCACACAGGATTTATTGCAGTACCTAGTTGTTCTGTCAGAATGTTTCTTAATTTAAATTTCATCAGACTGAATGTGTAGAGATTTCTTCTAGGCATCGCGACAAGCTTTTATTACAATTTCAATTCTGTCAAGTCATAAATGAATGTGGTTAATGTGATTTAAAATTTTATTTTGATCTTTTTAGGGCACTTGAATGAAAGCTTGTTTTAAAAGTGTTTTGTCATTATTTTATTTTATATTTTTTAGTTTCAATCGAAAGTTATCGATCAATATGAAAGTTCATCTCTAAAACAGAGAGCCCTTCAACAGAAAAACTTAAGGAACGGGAAAAACTATTATTAGGATAAACTATATTCTATAGAAGTAGGTAGGTACCTACTCCTCCGGCATACCTTATAGAAGAATTAGATTGTTATATTTCTTAGTCTATTCGTTTCATTGATGGCGTCATTATAACATGGGCGAGTCCCAGTTAATTTCGAACAGTCTATTTCTTCTATCAGGAGGCCTTCTATTGATGTGACCCTACTTAAAGCCACGTACGCTTGGCCTGCAGCGAACAACTTTGAACCCAAGTATACAATAGCGTGGTCAACCGTACTACTCTGCATTTTGTGAACTGTACAGGCCCAGCATAGAACAATTTCGATTTCTTTTATAGTATCTTCACTGAACCAAGGTGGGTACTTTCTGACAAAATTGGGAGTTTTTGGAACGTATAGGTCAAGTATGGAGTAAATTATCTTGTAAAATTCGGATACAGCTTCATTGACATCCCAGTATGTTTCCAGAAAGTCCCAGTTCATATTGGGAAATGGGAGTATAAGAGGGGAAAATGAGCTTCTTTAAAATTGTAGCTAACTGATTCGACATTATATTGTATTTTTAACGTTTGTGGAAATTAAAGTTATATTCGAAGAGAGGGATTATGATTATCTTCAGAAATCATTGTCTTGCAAATCTAGCAAACGTTCAGATGTGTTGACTATAGAATTGAGTTGTTTTAGTTCGTAAAAGCTCAGTTTATCAAGTTAATGTTGTTTACATGCACAACATCTGCTCGATTTACAAAGTTAGGCTAATTGGAATTACTTCTGTGAAGAATGCTGCACTGACACCGGTCGGATATAATCCAACGCCCTTCGTGGTATTAGCCAGGGGAGTAGTTGTTTTCTGATAGGTGTCAGTCCATTAACCTACAGTGTAGGTAAATTGAGAGTGGCCTCACTTCTTGTAACATACATACCATTGCTCAGACAAAAATTAGTGGCACACGCAAAATTTCAAAGT